>VNJQ01002806.1:0-43494 GCA_008042515.1 Drosophila truncata | reverse complement strand
TAATGTAATCCCAGCATTATAAAAAAGGCCAGACGAAAAAGGGTAGATATGTCAAATTCAAAGGAAGTATAGGTGTAAAGAATGCATCATATAATTCAATTTGGAAAATATAATTTACAGAATATTCTGCAAGGGTATATAAACTTCGGCTCCGCCCGAAGTTAGCTTTCCTTTCTTGTTTTTTATTATAATTCAGTAGTCAAAATGAAATGCTTACATTTAAAAGAAAAAGATTGCAATTTTGTAATGTAAATGGTAATTCATTTTACTCTTTATTTCCACTCCAATATTTTAGAATGATGCACTATTTTACAATTTTGGGAATGATGAGAATGTGTTGTATTTTTTCAAAATGACGAGCACTAAATATATTTGAGTATTTATATAAGTGTTTAACAATACAAATTTAAATTTTCAACATCGAGTTTTGCATCTTTGAAGAGATTATTGTTTGGAGCAATGATAAATGAAATAATTTAAAGAATATATGGTTTTTAGTAGCTTTACTTTTTTGCCTTTGCCTTCGATTTCGAAGCTGTGGAGGATGCTGACTTTTTGGAACCACCACCTGCTTTCGAGGTGCTGCCTGCTGTGGATTTCTTTTTAGTCTTTATAAGACCATCTAGTTCCAGGTTATCCTTATCCTCATCATCCTCCGAATCGGCTCCGAATCATAACTCAGTTGTTTCTCAACATATTTTCATCAAATTTGAGATTCGGCCATTCAATGTTATCTTAGAATTTCGTTTTTAATTTTATACTTCAATTGCAATCTGCAAGGGTATATAAACTTCGGCGAGCCGAATTTAGCTTCCTTTCTTGTTTCTTCTTAATTCCAGCTTGAGCTGAATAGGAGTAGGCTATCACTTCCTTGTTGTAGGTTCGTGTTAGAGCGGCCTTTACTCTACCATCCACGGCATCCAGTGGCGATTTCTTACCCGGCCATGAAGTCAACTCGACCAGCGAGTCCAGATCCTCGCGCAGTAAATGATAATCCTTCATGATTTCGATCGCAGCCGGCACACCTTGCCCCTCCTTGGTCAGAGGTCGGCAAATATTATTCAGCAAGAATGGAGCGTAATCCAGCCGCACAGACAACTTAGAACCAGAGGTGCACACCCTAGTATGATCATGGAGCTCCTGAGCGAGTCTGGCTCGTTTTCCCGTCGTGGAATTCTTTCCTAGCCAGCCAGGGAAGTTGATTTGCCCAGTGAAGTGGCCGCTCATGTGCTCACCAGGAAGCACTGAACTAAAAAAAGCCTGAGTGGGCAACAGACTCCAAGCCGAGTTTGCACGTATACGCTTATCGATCAGATCACCCATGCTAAGCGCATCCGCCGTAGCCGCCACCTTAGCCAGCACATCTTTTCTGTGATTAATACAAGAGAAAAATTATAAGAACAAATTTTGTGTAAGTTTAAAGATTCAACTTACGCGTTACCCTGTGGTGTCACCTGAAGGTAGTTCTGCTGCACAATGAACGGAGCCAGGCTGTAGTCGTGGAGAAAGAGGTCAGACTTGTCGGCAAGGCTCATGCGCTTGTGCTCCTCGGCCGTGAATACTTTGCGCACCACCTCCCAAGGACCCAGCTTAAGATACTTGCTGGCCACAAACTGACCCGGTTTGCCGGATGTGTCCTCCTTGGCACTAAGCAGAGCAATGTGATTGAAAGACTGGCGGATATAATTGTTGGTGGCAGCTATAATCTCCTCCACCTTGGCGGGCGATATCTTCACCTTCTCTTTAAAGCAGATGCTCATGATTTTTCCCTTGATCTGCTCGAGACACGGTTTTTGGAATCGCAGGTCATAGCAGAAATTGACCAACGATCGGATCTTTGGATGAGTGCGACCATTACACATGCATATTATAGGAATCGAGCTGTCCTTGATCAATGCAATAAGCTCTTGCATGCCACCACGATCCTCGTTGCCGGCCATTCCATACACCTCGTCCATGATAAGCACATGCTTTCGAGGCACAACCTGTCCGTGGCCGCTGAAGTAGCGCGGAAGAAATTTATTGCTCAGAAGGGTGCATACTTCGTCTTTAAGCAAGCGTTTGCTACGCGTGTCCGAGGCCTTAAACTCCACGGCATCGAATCCCAATTCCTTGGCCACCAAAGTGGCAGTCGTGGTCTTTCCGATTCCTGGCGGTCCGGACAGCAGGGCCCACGGACTAGGTCGTTGTGGCAGCCTAGGAATGACCTTAACATGCATAGCATGAGCATAAAGTCTGCTGTCCCTGAACGGACATCAGATTTTGGAGACAAATTCTACTGCAGTGGATTATTCTATACTGGTGCTGTAGGCGCATCGAAGTAATGTTTTTTAAAAATTAGTGGTAGTAAAATACGGGAATGTCTATCTTAAGTTATATCTTACCTTATTTAATACTCTATAATCGCCTAATAATACATACTTTCAGTAGTATATTCAGTAGTCCGAATCTATACCGTCCGAATCCGGATATAGCGGCACAACTTTTCCGTACACTCCGACGAAAATGTGTGACTTCGAGTTTAAGATCCTGATCGTAGGGGACGTCGGTATGGGCAGGAACTCCTCTTTGTGTGCTTCTCTCCGCGTCTCTCTCAACTAGAACTCGACCGTGCGCATGGACTTCAATGTGTATCAGGAGAAATGGTGCTCCTACAAGTTTGGGATACCGGTGGCCAGGAGAACTCCCATGATATGGTACCGAGTGATTATCACAACGCCCACGGATTTATAATCGTGTACGACACCACCTCGCTCAGCAGCTTCCGCAACGTGAGCCACTGCCTGATGGAACTTGTCTGTCCCAACGCCATGTGGCCCCAGGGTCAACCTTATGCTGTTGGCCAGTTGCTCACTTTGCGGAAGCTACTGGGCGACGTGGTTTCGTACACGATTATAAAGCCGTGGGCATTGGCATAATAAAGCAGCAGAAATAGAAGCACCCTCGCCGGTGGTATCCCAAGCTTGTACGTGCACCATCTAGCGAGTCATTCCTGGCACACACTGAAGTCAATGCCCACGGTCGAGTTGTAATTGAGAGAAAAGAGGTCCTTTTTGTCCAACCGGCGACTCCAACGATCAGGATATTGAACACGTAGTCACACATTTTTGTCGGAATTTAAGATAATTTTATGCAGCTAGATCTAAGCTTGTTAAGGCATTGACTTAAACTGAGAAACATGTAAAGCAAATCACAGATATAAATCCTAAAACTAATCAAAAAATCATGGCTTACTTGCATTTCAATCCACTTTTTTTTAATGTGCTTACCAGTTTTAAGTGATTTTTTTATTTCCAACTGTTAAAAATAAACTTAAATATTATATTTTAATCCCCAATGAGATCAACATCCAAAAGTTAATTTAAAAACGTTGAAATGAAAAATAAATGCAGGCAACATATCCTTACTTTTTATTAGTTGCGACAAATGGTTTTTATTTTAAATAATTATGAAAAATTGGTGTTGAAAGGCACAAGTCCTGGCGAACAAGACTTTTATTAAGCTTAACAACCACATCGAGTTTATATGCACTTATTAGGTGAGTAAAAAAATATAAATAAAAAAAAGTACGCTTTTGGATTATTTTTGATTTTTGAATTTCTCTATATATATCAAATTCTCGTGTACGGTGTTAGTAACCAAACTCCTCCAATTTTTTATCTATATTCCGTAGGACTGAGAATCGACCAACGTTTACTTTTTAGCAGTGTTTCGATATGATTGCAGCAATGATTTAAGCTTGCATCCCATCGTTTGGGTTAAAGCATAGATGTATTTACACACATTATTTCCAACTTTAAAAATTACGTGTACTTCGTTAGAAATAATGTTTGGAAATACATCTATGCTACAAAAATAACGAATGTTTAAGTGAGCAAGCAATTTTAAATGCTAAGAACAGAGAAAACAAGAAAGGAAGCTAGCTTCGGCTCGCCGACGTTTATATACCCTTGCAGATTGCAATTGAATTATAAAATTAAAAATGAAATTCAAAAATAATAATAATTAACCGAATCTCAAATTTGATAAAAATATGTTGATTTGTTGTGTTTTTTTATTTCTCTGGTTGTTCCCATGGCAGCTATAGAATATAGTCGTATATAAACTTCGGTAAGCCAAAGTTAGCTTCTTTTCTAGTTTTTTAATACTTTTTATTAGGGTAAAAACAAATACATCATAATCAAAGCTTATAAACTCTTAATTTACTTTAAACAATTTATTTATTGATTTATTTCGCAAACAGAAAAGCCTTAACTAGCTACTTAAACATTAAATTTTAATTACTACTTAAATAGGCAAATATAAAAGACGCAAGTTAATTTTTAATTTATTAATTTTGATTAAATCCCAATAAAGCCCTAACCAATGGCTCACGGATCCTTAGGTTCCTACCTGGATTTACATGGCTCAAAAGCACAGGACAATCAATTTTGCCTGAAATCAGGTTAAAAACAAGAAAGGAAGCTAACTTCGGCTCACCGAAGTTTATATACCCTTGCAGATTGCAATTGAACTATAAAATTAAAATCGAAATTCTGAAATAATAATAAGTGGCCAAATCCCAAATTTGATTAAAATATTTTGAGAAATAGCGAAACTATGATTTTTTTGTTATTACTCTGATTGTTCCTATGGCAGCTATAGGATATAGTCGTCTGATTTTCATGAAATTCAAACTAAGATTCTCAAATAATATTAAGTGGCCAAATTTCAAATTTGATGAAAATATGTTAAGAAGCTGCGGAGTTATGATTTTTTTACTATTTTCCTATAGTCGTCCGATTTTCATGAAATTAAAACCGAAATTCTAGAATAATAATTAATGGCCAAATATCAAATTTGATGGAAAATTGACAAAGTTATAATTTTTTTTCAAAAATTTTACCGATATAGTCGTCCGATCCGGCCCGTTCTGACATATGTACGAGTAAGAGTATATAGAAGACTAACTGCAAAGTTTCATTCAGATAGCTTTAAAACTGAGGGACTAGTTTGCGTAGAAACGGACAGACAGACAGACAGACGGACATGGCTAGATCGACTCGGCTGTTGATGCTGATCAATAATATATATACTTTATAGGGTCGGAGATGTCTCCTTCACTGCGTTGCAAACTTCTGACTGAAACTATAATACCCTGCAAGGGTATAACAAGCAATATTGCAGCAACATATTATGAAGGGACGACAGATGTACAAGACGAAATTTAGCAGAAAAGGAAGGAAAAGAATAGTGGAAATTAAGAGAAGAGAGGGCGAACGAAGTTTTTTGTATGCGTTTAATGCGGCCCGATTGTGTGGAACCTGCCGGGTTCCAAATAAACGAGGCATACTCCAGCTTAGACCTAACAAAAGCAAAAAATAGGCTAAGTTTGGCGTAAGGGTCCGTGAGTTGCCATATATATGCCATATACATTTGGAATCAAACCGAACTCCCGAATCCAAAGCTTCAGTTTTTCTGGGCAGCATACTTGAATGAATCGACTAGGGAAACATGGAGTCATTGAGCCGTTTGCTTTATGTGACTGAGAAACATTTTATAAGGTTTAAAGGCAGCTTATTACGAGAACGCCAACCATTGACCCTATACAAGTTATTCTGGAGCTTAGCGCAGTACACAACCGATCTCAAAGATTTAAATATTCTTAGATCATCCGCAAATAGTAAAAGAGTTCCGAGTTTCCACTCTATATGTGCGGCTATTAAGATAAGAACTTATTCAGCTAAGCATATATGAATGAAAGCCCATTTTCTTTCGTTTGGCTAACAGTATAATATGACTCACTTTATCAAATGCTTTGGTAAAATCTATATACACCACATCGGCAAGGGTTCGCAAAGGCATTAATACCATAATAATAAAGAACCGCTAAATTTGTGGAAGTCGACCTCCCAGGCATAAAACCGTGCTGGTTAGGGCTAATGTAGCTACCCATGAGAAAAGGCAGCTGCATCGCTACTACTCGCTCGAAAATCTTCGAGACATTGCTAAGCTTTGAAATAGGCCTGTAGTTAGAAATCATGTATTTAGCCCCCCGACTTAAAGATGGGAGTAACTAGTGCCAGATTCCATCTCTGAATAAACACCCCATCGGAGAGAGACTTGTTAAATATTATTTTTAGTGGGTCAGATAGAGTCCCAATACAATTTTTCAAAAGAAAAGGTGAGAGACCATCACAATCACATTTTTCCGAGTCATTAAAACTTTCCGCTGCGAAGTGACAGTCACATTCAGAGACCTGCAGGCATCCAATATTAGAGCTTGAGACAATAAAAATAAGCAAAGCATAATCATACCCAGGAGAGATTGGCTCGAAGTTTGCCTCAAAGTATTTTGGAGAAAGATTAGCCACTTCAAGATCTGTCGATGCCGTTGACTCGTTGAACGTCGTATGAGAGGAAATAGAGGAAGTAGTTTTTTTAGAGTTAACGAAGTGCCAGAAAAATTTAGGGTTTCTAAATAGTTTTTTCTCCACATAAGCTTTATATTGATTGTATAGGAACTTATTTATTAATTTAGGAGTTCACGTGTTTGGTCCCTATATGTATCCCAATCTGCAGGATTACCGTGCTCGACGAAGCGTTTGTAGAATTAGTTTCTAAGATTCCAGGGTAGCTTATAATAACCATGAACCCTTTTTTTTGCATACCTACTGATGATTGAGATAACAGAACATTTTCATAGCAAACATCCAAATTAACATGCGACAGGATGAGGTCCTGTCCCAATTAACATTAACGATATCGTTCCAAATTAAATTTAAATCGATAGAATTTATATTGGTGCCTTATATGGGGCGAATAAATAGGTAAACAATGAGACTAACAAAGGCTAGAGGTGAGCAGTCATAAAGAGGATTATAGCTAAGAGCTAAATTCAAGTTTTAATCCTGGTTTACGAAAACTAAGTTAAATACATAATTGATCAGGACCAGTCTTAAACTAAAACAAGAAAGGAAGCTAACTTCGGCTTACCGAAGTTGATATACCCTTGCAGATTACCATTGAGCTAGGTAATTTAAAAATTTGATGAAAATATGTTGAGAAACAACCGAGTTATTATTTTTTCTATTATTACGCTGATGCTCCTACGGCAGCTATAAAATAGTCGTCCGACTTATATGAAAGTTAAACCGAAATTCTGGAATAATATTAAGTGACGAAATCTCAAGTTTGATGAAAATATGTTAAGAAATAGCGAAGTTATGAGATATTCTAGTATTTCCCTGATTGTTCCTATGACAGCTATAGGATATAGTCAGATTTTCATAAAATTTAAATCAAAATTCTAGAATATTATTAAAATATCTAATGTTTGATGAAAATATGTTGAAAAACAGCAAAGTTATAATTTTTTTATAAAATTTTGCCGTGTGCTCATACTGTTCCCGATGTTCATGAAATTTAATACGAAATTCTGAAACAATAATAATTGGCCAAATATCAAATTTGGTGATTATATGTTGAAAACTGACAAAGTTAATTTTTTTTTCAAAAATTTTTTCGATCGTTCCTATGGCAGCTATATGATATAGTCGTCCGATCCGGTCTGTTCCGACTTACGTAGGAGTGAGAGCAAATAGAAGACTACCTGAAAAGTTTCACTCAGATAGCTTCAAAACTGAGGGAGTAGTTTGCCTATAATCGGACAGACGGACATGGGTATAAAGGGTATAAAGATCGTCAATGGCTAAAATTTCATGGGTCTGATGCAGGTTACTGGGGACCATTGCTAGAGAGTCCACTCCTTGTACCCAAACCAGCGAGGAGAAGTTAAAGTCGTCGCAGACACAAGTAGACTACGAGTCAGCTAAATCATTGCTAATGCGGGAAATATAAAGTTCAAAGTTACTGCTTTGTGGTATATAAATATGTATGAGACCGCAAGGAAAATAGTTTCGTCAGGTCCAATCAGGGAAACATAAAGTTGGTCCAAAATAGTATCCTCATTCCGAAGCCGGACAGATGCTCGTCTAAGATCGCAACAAGAACGCTTCCTCTTCTAAAGCATTGTGTTTTACAGCATCACGGTACTATAAAAAACGTGTTTAAGATTGGGGTCGAAGATGTCGTTGTCGAAAAATACCTTGTTAAGCTAGGTTTCCACTTATTTCTTTCACACAGGGTGTTAAAGAGACAAACGTTGCCAGGATCTTATTAATTCCGTGTCATTAGTATAAACATACGTTTTTTATTGTTATTTCTAAAAATAAAAATATAAGAATGAGTTTAATATTATTCTTATTTAAATTTCGTATTTAAACTTTTACAAATTAAGATGTGAGGAACTCACAAAATAAAAACAACATCAAATTGTGGTATTTTCATTTATTGATATTTGAAATCTTATACTTTATTAATAATGTTAATTACAGTAAGGTAATTTGAAATTCCACATAATTTGAATGGTTCCTTAATTCTCATCATTCTATTAACTTTATTTCCGCTGTGAATTGATTTTTGGGTATACTTCTTGCTCTGTTTTAATTGGTTCGTAGTTGAAGAAAACAATAGGCTGCTGCTATAGTAGATTATTCGTAAATATATAAGATTAACATGATGCTCAGAGCATCATCATCGCATCGTCACCAGCGCGATCTCGTCCAACACAAAGTGCCAAAAAGTGGAGGGTTCTTAGCAAAAGGAACAGCAATTTGCATTCAACAGAAAACAAGGTCAAGATTCGATTGTAAACGCTTAAAAACTAACTAAATCAATTGCCGCAGCCAAGACACAGGTGGAACCTAGAGAGTACATAGCGTTGCAAATGGCAGTTTATGAGGTGTTCCCATCCGACTATACACTAAGGAAAGCTCCTCCCACTTTCTTCTTTCATTGCGTGGGTCCTCGCAACAGACCAAATAAAGGATATAAACTGGGACCAGGACCAGATCTTATAGATAGTATGGGGGGAAGTGGATCTAGCAACGAAATTGGTCTCCCGTATTATGTGGAGTTTATGGTTTATATTGCTAACAACTAACATTTAATTCTCAATTTCTAGTTCATTTCACAATCTGAGGCCAATAAACTTATGAATCGATCTAGGTAGCATGTGTGTATGTATGTAGGATTGGGTAGCATGTGGTATTATTATGTGGGAGATGGGTAGTTATCATTATTGACACTTGACATTCAGTTACAACGCGGATCTCAGGCAGCTTCAATTAATTTTGCCAATCAACTGCGCGTCTTGCTACGACACGAACTACTACAAATATGAATTTTGCTTAGTTTTGTTTTTGGTTTGGTTTAGTTTATCTCAGAAGACATGCTATGCGGAGCGCACATCTTAAATGAAACTATTTTGGTTTTTCAATTGTTTGACATGGATTTTATAATTTTTTTTTTATTATTATATTCTTAATAATTTTTTGCCGCTGCTATTTAAATATAACATTTGAGTTGTTAGCTTATGAGAGACTTCTTACTGGCCGAGTCTGCTTAACAAGCGGCTCTGCTTCAGTAAGATTTTCGGAGTTTTTTTTTGTTGATCTAGGTCTCTGCCATTTGGCCAAACAAATATATAACTTACAACTGCCCTTTGCTTATGCGTGGTGTGGGTTTTGGGCGCTGGAGTGCCGCAGGTGTGTGAGCGATTTAGAGTGTTCTTGTGTTGTGGTGCCGTTGGCGCTGTTACAATTTCATAGCATTACATTTATCATAAATATATCTGTTATTATTTAATTTAAACTTGTTTATGGTATTGCATATTTCTGTTGCTGTAGTTTGCTGATGTTTCAAGCTGTGGCTCCTGCTTCTAATGCTGCTGCTGCTGTTATTGCTGTTCCTAGAGTGGGCGCATGGCTAATCGATGAAACTTTGCTCCACACAGGCTTTCACACGTTTCTCGTACTCGCGGCGATTCTCTTTATACAGCTGGGCGGCGGTGGAGTTAGCCGGTGAGTTGGGATTGGGATCGCTCAGCAGTGACTGCAGGAACAAATGCCGAACTATTAGAACAATCACAAGGACGAGCTAGAAGTGGCACCACTCACCTGTATAGATGTTAGTATGGCTGACACATCGTATGTGGGACTCCAGCGGTTCTGCAATATGTCCAAGCATATGCCACCATCTGCATACACATTGGGATGAAATACTTTCGACACAAATCGAACTGTTGGCGGTTTGTTTGGATACTCTTCCGTAAATTCTATGGTTAACTTAAAGGTTCCGTCCTCAAATGGTGTATCGTGTGGACCAAAAATCACAGCATTCCATATCATAATATTATTATCTGTTGGCGCACCCGAGACACCCGTGGGTGGATCCTCCTGAAGTCTGTAAAAACAAAAAGTTTGGAAACTAAAGCTTAGAACACAAATGACAAAGTTAAGATATTAACGAGGTTTCGTCTCCTTTGTATTCTTATTTATTAACATTTGTATACATTTTTTAAGGTTTGATCAGATCAGGTGGCACATAAACCATCGATTGAATATATCAAAAGTAAAACTGAATATTAATAAAAATGTATGGGTTTCAGAAAAAAAATAAACAAATTCAAAATAGTAATAATATTGGTTATATATATATATTTTTTTCTTTATAATATTTGGTTTTATTAAAGTACACTTAAGGGTTTAATATTTTATTTTGTATACTATAAACGCTTCAATGCTTGTTAATACTAGTTCACCTAACCGTTGTTTTTGCTTAACTTTCAGCATTTAAAGAATAGAAGAAAACAAGACCCTGAGCAAAATGGACGGAAAGCGTAATCTGGAACTGCCAATTGGCACGTTATCTGGTCCGGGAACGGCTGGAAATTTGGGTCAACAGACAGCAACAAGCGCGCGGCTTTTAACCGCGCCCTTCAATCTCCCTGAATCGATATGCGGGCCAAGAGTAACCATTGATTAAACAACATACATATAAACGAATGAATTATAATGCACAGTGAATAAATATAACCATTAATTATTACAATAATATTTCACAGAAACTGATTTTTTTATTATTCCACATTAGTCATAAGGACTTCGAACCTTCCTTATATTTTGTGTCCTTTTCTTTGTTTAAAAATGTTTAAAACCTTGTGAAAGATACTGAATATTTCCGTATTTAAAATAAACGTACTAAGTAATAACTTGTCTCTTAAAAATAAACCTTGTTCGGATAATAGTAGCGGGTTAATATTTAAATTGGCAAAAGGGCCTAAAATAAATTTATATAGCCTAGTACATCTCCTTATATTATTGTTATTTAGTTTTTTAAATGATCATATTAGTTATTTTAGTTATATTAGCTGTATTATTTTCTTCCATTTAAGCCATTAATTAATTTATGCGCGTGAAAATAGAGGGAAGCCAAAATATTAATAAAATATTATATGCAATATAACGAATTCTGCGTATCTAGCAAAAGAATGAATGGTTTTATTGGCTACTCCACAGATTAGATACTTTATGTAACAAATAAAAACTGTATTGCCGATCAGTGTAGCAACCCTTTGCTGTGTATTTATTGCTGTTGGTTGTTCTTTGGGGTGGCATTGATATCACTGTCGTTGTTTTTGTTGCATTGGTGGTGAAAATCTCGCCCACCACAAACAGCCTTGACATTTAGTTTCACATTCGCCCAAGTGCAATTCGCCAATTGGCAATTCACATTTTCAGCAAATGATGAAAATTCCGAAATCGGACGAAATTCCAATTGGAGTGTGTGCATTATCTCTTTCCCGCTAAGTGAGTCAACAAGGTTAAGTGCGAGTGCGAGCGGGAGAGCGACCAGGATGCAGCTGCTCTGACTCAGGCGAAAGCAAAAACAACATATGTATTAGCTGGCGCGCTCTTATTGTTATTATTGTTAATGTTTTGTCTGCGACGCAATTTCGCCAAAACGGAAGAAGCATTTTTGTTTGGTTTTTCGAATTTTCCTCTGCGCCACCTCCTTCTCCACCGCTCTTTTTTCTTGTCTTCTTTTGTTTTCCTCGCACACATCAAAGTCAAGTGTCAAAGACAACCGAATCGATGTTCTTGTTTTTGTTGTTTTCGCGAAGAGCAGAAAGCAACTCACACATTCTCACTCCCACATGCACATGTATTTTGGCTGCGCAAACTTTTCCACCACATACACACGGTTGTACATTGTACATACATATATACATATGGATGACTGCGTGTTTGCCTATATGTATTGGGCAGCAGCCCCCAGGTCTCGTTCCGTTTTCTCCAACATTTTTCATACCACGAAAACGAAACTCGAAACACGAATCGAACACGCAAAATCCGACGAATGTACTTGGCATTCCTCCTTCCTTATTTTTTATCCATTCCTTCTTCTTTCCTTTCCCTTTTCTTTCCCGTCGATTTCTCACCTTTTAAAATCTCTCATAAGACGTCTGCGTGCGGGTGTTGACATGTTTCACAATGCTCCTACAATTTTTATTGAACGCGAATTTGAAACGCTTTGACGATGCGTTGGTTTTGCAACTAGAAACAGTGAAATTTTGCAATTTTATTTTTAATTGAGGGCAAATTCGGGCAGCAGCGTAAGAAAATAGAGTTGGTAGTGTGACCGCGGCTGTGAAAAATATATGAAAACATTTCGAGCAGTGCTGCCAGCTTAGCTTATTATAAGCTAGTTCTAGCATTTCTAAAAATGGAATAGCTTATGAATCCTGCTACTAGCTTATAGCTTTGCAAATTGCTTATTATACTATTCATCTAGCATATTGTAACAAAATAAATTTCGTATGTCACCAAAATAAATATTATATTATATATTTGTTATATAAAAAAATTCAAGAAAATAACAATATTGGATGTGCATCATCCAATTCCAGACATATGTTGCGGATTTTGAAAAAATGGTTTAATGTTATTATAATATTTTATATTTATGCTATACCCAACATATATTATTACAGATTCAAGTTTTTAAAATAATTTAGCTAAATTGGGGAAAAAGATTTATTTTAAGACTAAACACAGTAAGTGTTTCTTGCCTAGGTAAATCAATTTTTAATGAAGATATCATAAGAACGAAATTGCGTTACATTTAAATAATTTGAATAGGGTTTTTTAACATTCTAATTAATTAAAATAAAAACTTAAAAAACAACAACATAATAATGTATGTTTTTTGAAGCTATTTAATTTTAACTTTTTTTCTCAATCTATCTTATTTGTGAACTCACCACTGGTAAACCTGGGACAGACTGAGTTCGCTATAGAAAAAAAATACTGAAAGTGGGACCGTATTCAGGGTTTATAAAATATTTTATTCTGCCAAGCTGCGTGAAGCACAGTATCCAGACAAGAAAACGTTTCGCAGCGAAACAAAATGTTTAAAGCACAGTATCCAGACAAGAAAACGTTTCGCAGCGGAACAAAATGTTTAATCTTTTGAAGTGTGACCGCTGTTCTCACTTGTTCGTCGGCATTTTTCGAGAGCAACTGATGCGAGCATACTTTCTTAAAACCCGCTTAATTTAAAACGTAGGGCATGTCCAACATTTAATGCTTTGTTTTGAAAAATATGTGTCCCCAAACAAATAGCATGCATTCTAGCAACGCAGCCTCCACTGGACAGCTCCCAAATGTGATAATATAACAGCAATCTAGAACACCTGTACAAGGAAATCGCATAATTGAATGTGGGTTTAAATTAGCAAGGATGAGTCGGTGTCCGGTTCAGGAAAGAGCAAGCTCAGGCTTAATTATTTATTATTTATATTTTTATTAATTCATTTCAGGTCCTCCCCTCATCTTCGCAAATTAATATAATTGCCCAAGTCCAAAAATGTTGTATTTGCCTCTGCCTTAATTTAATTATATAAACTGAATTAACTCTTATAAACTCTATAAAACTAGATTATATAAACTGAATTTACTCTTATAATCTAAATTCGACGTTTCCACGCATTTTTCTTCATGGATCGATCCATAATTTAAAATATATAAAGGAACTGCAAGAGACAGAGCGAGAGGCATAGGGTTGAGAACAGCCTGTTTTATTAAATTATTTATTCTTTTTTGCACCACCTCTGGAAATACCAAACGATAATCTCCTAACGCCACACACTTTTTTTGGTATATTGTTTTCGTGTCTGGATACCGACCTTTAAAACGGCCGCTCACGAACAGCTGTTCTCAGCTATTTGCCTCTCGCTCTCTCTCACGGCTTAAAAACGATGTTTTCTTTCTGGATACTGTGCTTTAAAACGGCAGCTCACGAACAACTTTTCTCAACTATTTTCGTCTTGCTCTCTCTCACTGCTTAAAAACTGTGTTTTCTTGTCTGGATACTGTGCTTTAGCAATTAGCCATTTTGTAAAGCTTTTGTAGGCTTAAAATAGTTTTTTTTTATTGTAATATTTTATATCTTTAATTTCTTTGTCAACTAACTTGGCTTTATTTCTGTGCCAAATGTCATTTGATAAATTGCTTGCTGTCTATGTGTGGCGCAAGATTCTGTTAACGCATTTTCCAATACGTTTTTTTTAATATTTCTTTGCTTTGGAATTTTTGTTTAACTTCTCGTCAAATATTTTAGAGTGTAACATTATTACCTCTACTCAAACATTTGAGGGATTTTTTAATTAAATCCTGGATTCTTTTTCTGAATTTTGTAACTGAACAACATTTTTTATCTCTTCAGTTTCGCTATTATTTTGTATTCACATGTTCATTATTTTTCTCAATTTAATGGTAATAGCTATTTTTAACCCAATATCTGTGATCTCAGTTTCTACTGAATCCTGAAACAGATATGGGCGCTCTTTTGGAGCGTTTGAAAATAAATTTATTTAAAATTATTTTCTTCTAACAACAATTGGGAAACAGTTTTCTAAATCTAATGTTTCAAAAATAGTCTTCAAAGAGATTTTGATTGAAGCGGCTTAAGCTTATTCATATGCCGTTTTGGAAAAGTTAGTTTGCTATTCCTTGAATGTATGTACCTACAAGCATCCAAAAGTCTTAATAACCGTTATGTTATTGTTTGCAAGTATTTTTGAAAACTCTTCAATTTTGTGCCTGCTTCTTCATTGAAGATGCCTTTGTTTAACAAGGTATTACCTTCGTTAATTTTTTTTTAAAGAACGGAGCAGTATTTTTGGCATTTTTGAAATTACAGTAATTGCTGCTGCCAACTTTTCTGAGAAAATATCGAATGCAAATTTTGCTTTCATCATGTGTTCCATTTTGCTTGGATTCATATGATCGTAGATCACTTCTGGGACCATACGAACAACTCGATAATCTTCCATTTCATAAAACTCTTTCATAATTTCAAGACAAAACTGTCATTGGCAATTTGAAAATTATGTCTTATAAAATTATTGCGTACATTATTAAATAAGCGCGTAATATCGTCAAATACGCATGCGTACTACATGAATTTCTGAAATCATCTCTAGATGGGACTCTTCCGCGATAGAAATAGTTTGCAGGGACATGATTTGAAAGCAAAGCACACGCACACTAACTCAATTCTTCATTTTGCATTTTCTTAAGCCATTGCACTATGGTCAGCCGACCACTTTGGTTGGCCATAATTAATAACTCCGTAAATTTAAAAGATATCAACTTGAAACTTTACCAATAGTCCTATTGTTCTTGTAGAACTATACTGGATGAAAATTCTCCGGATCAGGAAACTATATCCTATAGCTATCATAGGAACGAAAACAATTTTTTGAGATAAATCCATAATATTTTGGTAACATAAAGATTTTGCTATATTAACCACATTTAAAATTTTTTATCGAAATCGGATCAGGAATACCTATAGTTTTCTTGAGAAGAATAGGAGTATAGTGCTATTCTTGCCTCTAATTCCATGAAAAATTATATTTAAAATCTCTCTACAGTTTTAAATTTTCGTTTTACCTTGTATTTTATCTGAATTTATCTATATTTAATAGTTGTTATAGGATATTTACCAGTTTAATGAGTTTACAGACATTTTTAACGCATTTTAGATGTCATTTTCATACAAAATAAGGTAATTCTTAATTGAAAACTTAAAGAATTGTGGTCAAAAGTGGCATTACTTACTATATACAATCGAACAAGAATTAAATAATCTACAACACACAATAGGTCTCAAGGTGAGACTAGGTGGGACTCACTACATTTACCTTTTTAAATATAAGGTTTTAACTAAATTTTATTTTTTCAGACGACTCCCTTTAAGACCAAAGTGACGATTTTGGGTATGACACGTTGATGGCCACTGTATTTCCAATCGGTCAAAACCAAGATCTGTTGATTTGGTTAACTTTTAAACAAGAAGGGAAGCTAACTTCGGTTCGCCGAAGTTTATATACCCTTGCAGATTGCAATTGAACTATAAAATTAAAGTCGAAATTCTGAAATAATAATAAGAGGCCAAATCCCAAATTTGATTAAAATATTTTGAGAAATAGCGAAACTCTGAATTTTTTATTATTACCCTGATTGTTCCTATGACAGCTATAGGATATAGTCGTCTAATATTCATGAAATTAAAACTAAGATTCTCAAACAATATTAAGTGGCCAAATCTCAAATTTGATGAAAATATGTTGAGAAACAGCGAAGTTAGGATATTTTCTATTATTTTTTTGATTGTTCCTATGAGAGCTATAGGATATAGTCGTCCGATTTTCATGAAATTAAAACCGAAATTCTAAATTAATAATTAATGGCAAAATATCAAATTTGGTGGAGTTTTGTTAAAAACTGACAAAGTTATAATTTTTTTTCGAAAGTTTTACCGACCGTTCCTATGGCAGCTATATGATATAGTTGTCCGATCCGGCCCGTTCCGACATATTTACGAGTGAGAGTATATAGAAGACTAACTGCAAAGTTTCATTCAGATAGCTTTAAAACTGAGGGACTAGTTTGTGTAGAAACGGACAGACAGACGGACAGACGGACAGACGGACATGGCTAGATCGACTCGGCTGTTGATGCTGATCAAGAATATATATACTTTATAGGGTCGGAGATGTCTCCTTCACTGCGTTGCAAACTTCTGACTGAAACTATAACACCCTGCAAGGGTATAAAAATGGTTTTTGGCCAAAGAAAGTGGTCGGCTGGGCCATAGTGCATTGACATTGACATTGAAAAGCCAACACACACATTCTATGCCCAAATGCGAAGATTTTAATTGTTAATTTAATTATTTTGAGAAAATATACACAACTATTTGTATTCTGTTTATATATATAACTATTTATATATATATATGCACATACACTGTGTCAAGAACAACTTTACACACTGACAATAAACTTTTTTTTCGACTTTGCATGCAAAATTAAACACCCATGTATGTATTCATTTTCAAATTTGTTTAATGCCCAACGATTATGTTGAGTTTTCTTAATTACTAAATAGAAAAACGAAAACATAACAATTTAAATTAACATAATAAAAGAATAAAATAAGAGATTACACATTTTTTAGTCGTTCACGAAACTCTTTATACAAAATATATGTACATTCTCTGTTTAAATCAAAATTTTTTAATATCTTAATCCAATTTTAATATATTTTATGACCTCCCTTTGTATTTAAGGCGTTTGGGTGCGTTTTTTCATTGATTTAATTAATTTTTCTATATTATTTTCTGATGGTATCTTTTCCCACTCTTCAATTACCGCCGTTTTGAGCGCTTGGCGGTTTTTGGACTGCCGTTTAGCCACTTTTTTCTTCAGGTAGGCATACAAATTTTCTATAGAGTCAAGGTCGGGGCTTTGGGCTGGTGTATAAATCACCGATGTTATATAGGAGCCAGTTCTCTACATTGTGCTCTTTATGTTTCGGATCAATATTCTGAAACCAAATTTTTTTGAACTTGAGGTTAAATGGGCCTTTAAAATGTGCAGATACTGATCAGCATTCATGGTGTTTTCTATGAACGCAATTTCTCCGACCACTTTGCTACTGATGCATTCCCAAATCATGACCGACAATTTCCCGAATTTTAAGTCGGAATTATATTTCGGTTTTCGAAGGCTGTTAGTGCCTTACGCCAAAGCATAATCGGTCCATCGTTATAATATAACATAATCTTGGTCTTGTCGCAAAATATTACGTTATCACAATAGTTTTCGGCTGTCTGTTCATGTTTTCAGCAAATGTAAAACGCTTTTCAACATTTGCTTGAGACAGCAAAGGTTTTTTCCTCGCAATTCAAGATGAGTACTTGTGCCTCATAATAGCTTAGCGCACAGTTTCGTGCAAAACATCTACGCCACACTCTTCCAGCAGCTCCTTAGGATTTCAGGATTTTTCAAAACCATTCTCATAATAATTCGATCTGCTCGCTTTCCAAAATCTTGCTTATACGAGAGGTCATAACATGGCAACATGATCACAAGCAACCAGTGTTGCCAGAATTTTATTTTGAGTCACGAGTTTGTGGCACTGCCAGACTTCTCGGTATGTGTGTGCCAAACAGCCATAATGGCGGAATTTTCAAAATATAAGCCTACGTAAAGGGAATTCGAAATTTAACATATCTTAAGAAAATATAAAAAGAAATTAACAAAAAATGTATTGTTATATTTTAAATTTAAATAAAGAATTAAAAAAATTTAAAAAAAACGGAAAACTGTCTCCATTCAGTGAAAAATTAAGATATTTATTCGGAGTACCCTCTATCACACAGACTTCAAGTCTGTACTATATTCATTGAACTACTATATTTAAATCGCTGTATAATCTTTCTTTAAATTTTGAACTCCGAGGTTTTCATAACTTGACTCTCCCTTTGACGTTCTGTTCAGTAAGGGCATTTGCAATGTAACTTAAATATTAAAATCTTTAATTATATTTCTAAAGGTTTTAATATATATTTCATAAATCCAGTAAATAGAAAATAAAAGTAGCATTCTAGTAAAGGCCTTAATTCACATCTTCAGTAATCAAACCTTATTTTCAGGCAAAACGTTTTGGGTTACATAGGACAGTAAATGATTTTCGGATACCCTAATCTGGTCAGCTTGTTGACTTTCAGCCCGATATATATCGTTTGAGACTGAAAATATTTCGACAAGATGCGTTTGGATCCTTCTTCAGGAGTAGTATTAAAAAATGTTACGAAGAAGCTTAAATTAAAGCGGTAAAATTTTTTGGAAATCTTGTTAAAAATTACATTGGAAAATTTTTTCATCACCAGCATTTTATAAACACATGATAAATTCCAATGAAAGTGGCCACTTCTAATTAAAAGTAATGCAAAAATGTATTAAGAGTAGTTAAACTTATCTTAAGTTCGGCACCCTGGTGTACGGCTGTACTTTAATTTTATATATTTTTCAGCTAAGTGCAGAAATCGAACTAATAAAACTAATGCACTTTCACCCGCATTTCTCCTGAACCTTCTCGTAAAGCGAAGGCTATAAAGTAGTCCCCACGCTCACCCTCTCGGTGCTCTCGGTGTCACTACGGTGTGTGTGTTTGACCCTTTTTAGGTTTCACATTTTCAGACTTTGGTTAGCATTTGCTTTAATATAAATGTCACTTTTTTGAGTTCAAATTTTAGGTTTATTGGATACTTTACGACTAATTAAAACAATTTGAGTTTATCACGTGCTTAATTCTATCTTAATTGCATTTCGCCTTAGAGTGGGAAAAGCTCGTTGTAGGTGAAGTTCTCCAGAATTTTTGTAGTGATAACCAGAAATTGGGCCTGCAGGGCGCTGGCGATCGGGGCAATCAAGTCGTTTGTGAAGGTTTCGAAGTTCTGGTTGATCGTGTCATTAATCACATCCCCCAGAACCTTGTCCCCATTGAAGAGGTTCTCCAGCTTAAGATTTCCCTTGCCTGTACGAATCTTCAAGGCGAATTCCTTCACGTGCAAGTAATCTAGATCATTGATGCTCTTAATGTCGTACTGTACCCGCACGTAGGCCACAAAGTTGGTAAAGTTTCCGGTGAAGGGTCCATTGCCCTTAATGGGCAGTGCTAGGATATTGCCATTGATCTCATAGAGTCCATCCCCATGGAGATGGGGCAGAATCAGCTCGAAATCGAAGCGACGATTTTGGGTGGATGCGCGCAGCTTGGTGATCTCGAAGTTTGAGGCCCCCAGGATGTTAAGTTTCCTGGCTTTCACCGTGAGGCCAGCAGATCCATCCAAAATGCTCAATTCTCCGATATAAAGGGGCTCTAATGGGGGAACATTGAGTTCCTTGATTCCTTTTGCCAAGTAGGGCCGCAGGTTATGGACACTGCTCTTCAGGCACTTCGAGAGCTCCGGCTCGTTGCGATGGCAAATCTGTATGTAATCAGCTGAGGGTAGATGAATCTGGTTAGTAAACTAAAGCGAATGTGTCTGAATTATTAACTTACGCAGCTGGGCAGAGCTGAGACCCAGAAAGCAAATCATCAGGGATGCCAGAATAAGTGAGGTCTGCATTTTGCTTCGTTCGGTTGAAGTAACTTCTGCAAAGGTTAATTAAGGTTGGTTAATTAGTCAATTGTCTTAATACAAATGCAATTTGCTTTAGATTGGAGTCACGTGGCCCTTTATACTACACCACCGATTCAGTGGACCCCAGCCCATATGATAAATGATCTCCCTCCCAACTCGATCAACCTCTCAGGGGCTTGATTATAGGAATATTGTCGCCGCGACGTTGTCTAATGGATGGGAGGAGCACTTTGACTGCCCAATTACTGTCATTTGCTGACTCTTTTGTTAGCAGGTCTAAATTGATTCTTTAATTGTACATTTTTCACAAATGACCGGCAGAGGTTAAACACATTGTACAAGTAATGGAAATTTTTCACATTTTCAAACGGTAATTTTGATTAATAATTTTAATTATTGAGTTCGAATGTTTTTTGGTTTTCAACTGTGTGTTCTGCAGAAAAGTTTTAAAGCTAAACACAAAACAAAACAGGACCTTAATTGCAAAAAAAATTAAATATTTAAAAGAGAAATTAGGACGGGATTTAAACTTGGGAACTTTCACTTTTGGTTCGTTACATTTAATGTTTTATTTTCGAAGGATTGACAAGCGACAGTTTGATCCGTACAACCTTTTGCTTCACATTAAAGTTTTTTTTGCTTAATTTAAATTTTTCTCAAGGATTTGCCGTAGAAACTTACAGCTGCGCTTTAAGTTTGAATTGCTTTTATTTGCCTTTGCACTGGCTTGTTATCTTTTTAGAAACTGACGAAGGCTGCTCAACGTTCTCGGACTGTTTGAGTCAGGTATTGTTTTAGTAACCGTCAACGGATCGTACTGAATGCTAAGTTGTTGAGACCGGGGCGTTTTATAGCAAAAGTTACGCTGCGATTTACATGAGAGCTTGGCTGCGGAGTCATACCCCCACGACGTAGAACTCGCATGCCTCGCTAACCCCCGCCAGAATTCGCGAGGTAAGCTCGGAAAGCCAGTGGCGAAGAGAGCGCGATACGCAGAGATACTGTTTAATAATAACAATAATAAAGGCTGGGGCGAATTTAGCCACACAAATGCACCACTGTGACAAACCCCCACAGATAGGCAAATGGGAAAATTGCCTTTGGTCGGGAAAATGCAGACTCTATTCTAAGTCGGAAGCTGACACTCATAAAGCTGGCCCTGCCACCCAAAAAATGCCCCATTTGGAATAAAGAATTCGAAAGTTCGCCATTTTCAATTTGACCCGAGCAATCAAGCTATAATTTTTGATTATACATTATCCAATTGTTTGCAATGCAAAAATGTAGTGATCTGATCTAGCTGAAGAAAATAATTGCGTTTTTTTCGTTAAATTAATGGTATATAAGGATATTTCAGAAAAGGCATTATGAGCTTACTGCACTTCTTAACTATTTGATGGATGCCATTAATATAGCCTACAAATATTTGCCTATTTAAAAAGCAGAAACTTAGCAGCGAATTGTTTGCTTTTATTAATATTATTTGCTTGATCTTGTGCACTTTTGATAGCCACTCAATCAACTGAGGAAATAAAACTAAGTGCTTTATGTATGTATTTTATATTCGAACCAAGAAATAAATAATTCATCAATTTTATGCTTTACATTTTCAATATATTTCTAAAATAACCGAATCCCTTATATTTTTCATATTTTTTTATAAATAGTTTTGAGTCGCAGTTTCTAATATTTATGATTTAATTAAATGTCAGCGGTCTGTTTGTTGTCCAGTACCAACGCTATATAGTGAAGGGGCTGGACTGGGGCCAGGAAGATCGTTTTATTAGCTGTCGTGCCTTTTGCAATTACGCCACGCGAACGTCTTTGATTCCAGGGGAGACGTGTGTTGACAATCTACTAACTCTGGAAGTATCGGCGCGCGCGTGGATTACATAAGGTCGATCCCCTGTCGAAAAACTTTCCCCTGCTCGGAATCTGTGGGGATCGCCAGTTTTCTATGACATGGTTCGATGCGGCGGCTGATTGGGGATGGCGGAAAATTGTTAAGGCGCACGCAATTCGAGAACGAGGCAGAGCCGCTTTTCATATAGGAATTAGTTAAGCTGAGATGTGGCAAGATACTGCTCATTCCTCGTTTATTATTCAATCGGAGGTGGTTAGGCTACTTACTGGCTTCCATTTCGATTGTGAAGGATTTTGTTCTGTAAGAACACAGGATACATAGTTCAGTAAATTTGAATTAGGTAAGGATGAATGCTTCACGTCGCTATCACATACGGGAAGTAAAACCCAGCTTTTAATAATTATTTTAAAGTAATTTCTCTTTTTATTTTATTTTCCGTGTCAGTTTTTTAATGCATTGTTCTGTAAATTTGGTATTACGAAAGAACACATCAAAGTTATTTAAGAACCTTTTCCCACATTTTTCATTCATTCACATGGCAAAGACCTTGAATTAGTATGCCTAACCCGAACGATCGAAAGAGCTAACGTGCATGTAATGATAACCCCGATCCAGGTTGCCTAATGCTAATCTGATGATATAGTAACTAGTTGAGTAACTTCTACAATCGTCTTTACTTGGTTTATTCAGTTTGAACTCTGTGCAATAAATTAGGGCCTAGGCTATGGGAACTATATACATTTAATTAAGGTTGATCCACTCGTCCAACGGGATCTTGGCGAAAATGCGATCCATGAAGTTGCGGATGACAAGGGTGAGCTTGGTTCGCAACGCGGGCTTCATTTCCTTGAGCAACTCCTGGGAGTTCGAGTTGATGAATAGATTTAGAGCGGCCTCTGTGGAGGGATGTTAGACAGTAGTTTTCAAATATTTTTTTTATATACTAATGATTTAAACTTACGTATGACCGAATTGCCATTGGCGATATTATCAACTCCCATCTGGATTTCCTTAACGTTGAAGTCCATTTTGACCGAGTCAGTGGTCAGGTAGGTGCGTCCACCGGCCGCCTCATTCGCCACCGCCTTGAAGTAGATCTTGGCTTTCACGCCCTCTGCGAGACCAAAAGTCATTAGTATGCCGTCTACAGTCCCAGAATATCGGATAATCCGGATACCCACCGTACTCCCCCCAGTAGTCGCCGGCGCCGGAGGCCTTCACCAAGATCAGCACACCTGTGGATCGGTACTGAGCCTTGACGCGAATGCGCGGTATCTCGCACGTCAGCTGGAACTGCAGCGAGTCCAAGTCGGACCTGCCAAACAGATAGGGGAGATATGGATATTAATGGGGGCCTCTAATGGCAATGACAGTGACAATCTTCATAGTAATGGTTCTTGCCTGAATCTGTCATTTCATTCATTCAAGCGAAGATGAGCCGCTGTTTATCGTTTTTATTGTATTTTTTCAACCTTGAAACTCTCTTAAGTCAAAGATTCGTACATGTAAGAAAACGGTCTGAACACGGTTGGAGCCAGTGGACACTTGGCGAGACCAAATCAATATAAGAAACCGCAAACTGTAGCTTTCGGTATCAGTGTCAAAGTTCTAAGCGCTCTTTTAAGAAGGAAGTAGTCGACGTATGCCTAATGTTTTCTTAACATGATTTTATTATCTATTATTTATGATCTGTTTGAAATAGAAAAGTTTGACCACTTTCCCTAAGATATCTAGTTGGTTGCTTTCAACCCTTTACATGTTTGGAAATAAATAATTTGTTAAATGTATATATACCAGGGTATAACGCCACTGATAATGCCGAAACCGATTTGGAACCGGCCCAAAGACTGCTCTCCACTTAGGGAATCTAACGTTGGCACACTTTTCTGGCTCGTTTCTTGGTCAACGATCTGTGGGCCCGCCGTCTTTTTCTGTATTTGTGTGTTTGCCACTTGGGTCTCGGATTCTTTTATTTTTGCCAATTGAGTGCCAAGTGGGTAAAGCTAAATTGACGGTCGTTGGCTGCTCGGAGTACAATTTGTTGGAGTTGCTATTGTTGGAGAAGCTGTTGTTCCAAATACCGGTGAGCTAAGCTAAAAGTGTTCTTGGCTTTGGCTGTTGCATAATCCCAGAGCCGCTTATGATTAGAGGCCATCAGAGAGAGTAACTACTTGATACTTTTATATATTATTGTTAGGCTTTAATTAGCATGTAACAACTCTGTTTCTATCTTGCTTAATGAAATTTTTAATGTGAAATATGGACTGGAATGTGGTCTAATTAAAGATTTAAAACGATATAGATAGCGTAAATATCATAGAAACTTAGCATGGTTTCCATGAAAAATAGATTAATATTCTCCAAAGGCCGGACTCTCCCGCTGATAAAACTGAATTAAAAAAAAATTAATTGTAAGCGGTTAAGGCCTAACACACAATTTCCAACAAAATTCTACCGAAGCATTGGTCATTGTGTATCTGACTGTTTCCAGATAAACCATCGCTTAGATTTCCCTGCGCACACCCACAATACTTAAGTCCAGAATGGGCAAACACCTTGTTGGGGCAATAACGCGCTAAAAATACTCGTAGACTTCAATAAAAAAACCCGCGCGAATACAAACATAAAACGTTCATGTTAGAGTTGAAGAACCATTGAAATGCAAATCGGCAATTGCTCAATCGATTTCCCAGCGTGTGCCAAACGTTTTAGCTATAAATCAAGACTATAAGCTATGAGATAAACACGAGGCTATGGCCAGCCCCGCAACAAATGATCGGAAACTGAGCTCATTCGAACAAAGTTGACACACCGCCGTATAGAAGTGGAAATCGCGTGCTGGGGACGTCGATTAAGTAGCCAACTGACTGATTGACTTACTGACCGATGGACTGGACGTTTAAGCAAGTTATCGGAACATTTAATTACAATAATGAGACTGTGAAACTAACTCTGCAAAATTCAAAGAAGTGACCTATGTCGCATGGTCTATCGAGATTAAGAACCGCAAATATAAAATTCAAATTCATTGAGTTTACATTTTAGTTGACATATTATAGTCATATCTTTACCCAGAATAAAGGAATCAATCCATTATATAACTTTTATATTCTCGTGCAGCTTTACATTTAAGGTAAAAATACTCAACTTAAGCCTTTATTATTAAACATTAAATATTTTGAGAATAAAATCCGGCTTAAAGTGTATTGGAGGGGTTTGAATTTAACCTGAAATGCACTCGAAATAAGAACACGGATAACTCTCGGGGTGTTATGAGATCTGCGTCGGAGGTCTTTATTTAAATTATGTAAATAGGAACTGAAGATATGAAACTTAAACCTAGCTTTGGAGAGCGGATTTGGATCTCTATGTCTTGGTATCCCGGAGGAGGAGAGGGATAGAGAGAGAGAGAGAATTACACTGCCTCTCGAAAAAAGCGCCCCTCTAGCGCGAACAGTACTATTTAAGACTTTGAAATATATATATATATAATATTTGCAGGCACTGTTGCTCTATATTTTAAAATTTAATTTTACCTGTTTTAATTATTGGAGAATAGTAGTGAGTACCTTTCAATTTAAAATAATATATTCAGTAATAACTTGTATTTATTTGCAGTCAAACAAGCCTTCTATTAAGAGTGCTGCCGGTCCTATTAAATGGCACAAGTAATGACCGACTTAGAAAATAATTTTAAAGCAATCTTAAATGCAAAATAAAATCATCACGTGTATTTTAATTAATCACTGAATAATTATAAGTGTCATTAAAAATATACTTAATGCCTTTTTTTAATTGGAAACGGAAGAGAGTAGATAAACTGCGACATAGTAGCGCCTATGGATTCTTAAACTTCAAATGTTTGGTAAAACTGTTCTGGAATATTCCCTAACCACTCACTGTAGTTCAACTAAATTATTCTCCATTAAAGGAAGAAGTACTCTTTGAATTAACTTACCTGACATTGGTGACCGTAATGTTGCTCACTCCGTACGCTTGAATATTCCGGAAAAGGGCGCGATAGCCATCCGGACCACTGCCCAGAACAATTCCGATTTCATCGATCATAACGGGCTCGATCTGTCAAGAGACGAATTTAAAAGAAATGTAGATAAGAATATAAATAGATCTAATAAGTCTTATTGTGTTGTATTTTGTTTTTAACAACTTTGATATTTAATGATATTTAACAATCCTATATTTTATGATTCCTTATTTTGTCTCCAAATTGAATTTTATATTTAGAATTATTATCAATGGTTGTTTCATCTGTTCCCATTTAAAATTCATGTCAGTTTTTTTGCTATTTTTTATTTATTATAAATATTTCCTGTTTGCATTGAAATCAACTTTCCTAATTATATTTGGGAATCTAGAATCTAGAATCTTAATTTTAGCCAACCTATAATACGTTCTCCGTTGAAAAGTCACTCACCTCGTAGATATCCAACTCGGGAACTCCCTTCTGAAGATAGTGCACCAGCTTGTTGCCACTCTCCCGCAGACAGTCGTTGATCTGGGCCTCGTCCCGGGGACATTGCTGCAGGTAGTAGGCTGGAAAAGATTGCATTCGAGCGGTGAGACAATGGCTAGTAATTTAACGTGCCAAGCTCTCTAATTGCCAGATTTTGTCTATTCACGTATGCATTATTACGCTGCCGGGACTGAGTTCATCAGCAAGGGCTTACAATGAAACTGAAGATTCACTTTCCTCCCGGTAATTGCGCTTCCCAGGCGAGTGCGTCAGGGGACGTGGGTTCAAGTTCACAATTACTTCGCCGGTCTCATAGCGGATAATCGCTGTGAACAAGTCTGGCCTGCACTTGAACTCGAAATGCTACTGGTGACAGGTTTATTGCCGGGGCAATTAACGTGGTTATGTTACAGTGGACAGGGGATATGTGGTAACCATTAAAAGCGGCGACATGCAAGTTTTTCCTGGGGTAAAGTCTGGAATAGCTTCTATTCTTTGTTCTCTTTGTAGTTCAGTTAGAATGTGGCATGCAATTTAAATCCTGACACTGAGATATATATAATCAGATTGGAAATTTGAAAAAAAACGTAGATACTCCTGAATGGATCTTAGTTTTATATTAATTTCAAGGCATCACAGTATATCCTAAAGGATTTACTAAAGTATTTTCCTGCAATAATTGATCTGAAAAGGGTATTTTGCTTTCTTGATCCAATGGTATATCATCCCTACACCTTTATTTGGATCCGAGTAGTAAACTGTAACAGGGGTGAACATTATATATTTTTGGGGTAGGTTTTTGAGTGTGCAACATTTTATGACATAGAATCAAAACAGAATAAAAATCACATTAATCTTTTCAAATTATATTCTTTTTGATCCACCGAAACTAATAAAAAGGGGTCGTTTTTTTTATTTCTTTCAAAAATAAATCGAAAGAAGTTCAAAGATTTATCTTGACACGTTCCTTATTGCGATTTTTAAAAGGATTTTTAGTGCTTAAGTAATTCTACACAATTGGCCTTAAATAAAGTGCCAACTTTTACACTGAACTCTGCTCGCACTAATGGAATTTTTTGTAAAAGTGCTTCAAGAGTTATCTGCAATTTGGATTTGGGCAACCGGGTGAAGAACCGCAGAACCTGAACTATTACCCTCGGAAATCGCGGCCATCCATTGCTATTCCGGGAACCACTTGCCCGGCTGCGGTCTTGGCCAACTTTCGTTGTTGCCGAGGCACGTCTGGGGGGTGGTAATTAATCAATGCCAAATCCACTGCTCGGTGGACGTGTCTAAGGACCGGCTGGTAAGTCAGTGCGGCGTTTGATGTAACTTAGAAAGCCGCAGCCAAAAAGGTATCAATTATTATAGAGTTTGATCGCTACTTACGCTGCTCCTGGGCCAGAGTAGTGCCCAGCATGGTGATGAGCACAAGTAATCCAATATTCCACAACATTTTATGGTTCGTCGTCTGCATGAAAGTACAAGTTGCAGAAATTTTTAATGAATGTTCGTCGTGTTTCACTTTTAGCTAGTTTTGTAATTGATTAGCACGTTTTGGGCGCTCTCTTCTGTCTGCGGTATATACAAAGATATGGATATATGCTAATTTCCTTAGATGACGTCGCAGCTTGTTGGTCTTTACGAGCGAAAGCGAAAACAGTCGGGAAAGAATTTTGAACGCCGCAACTCAAAATCCGAAATCTAAAATCAGTGCTGGTTTCACTTTGGAGCGGAAATTCTTTCGTTTCGGGCTGGAAGTGGGTCAAAGAGCCAGGGCCAACCAGTTCACTGTTTGTTCTTGAATAAAGAATCGGACTGTCTCCGCTGTACTGTCTTCGGTCTTCAGCTGCTTTCTTCGGCTGCGCTTACTTGCGTCCAACTTTCACGCGACTCGGCTGGGGAATGAGCTCGCACTGCGTTGGTCCAAGCCATTTTAACCAACAAGAAGTCGGCTCGAAAGCCCGACGAAAATGCAGCGAATGAGCCGTGGAAAGAAAGATGAACAAAAGGCCTTTCTGTCACACCTCAGAAATCGGGCCCAGTAGTAAGGTCGTCGGCGTTATCATCGCGGCACAGGAAAAAATTATCGAAACATTGTAAAAACTTTTATATTAAAAGGGACAACTTAGCTTTTTAGCTTTTTTTTGCATCTCTTTCAAGGAAAGTAAGCAATAATATTTTAATAATATTTTGACTTATTTTTATTTAAAAAGAGATGCATTATTTGATTCCTTATTTCACAGTGCAGTTACGGATGCCTGAGCTGGGAGCCCTGAAGGTTAAGTTTAAAGGGTCTCTGACTCGGAACCCAACCTCCCACAGCCGCGACTGCAGCCTGGTAATGAGGCTGTCATGAATCATCCGAGCCGCTTGGCATCATTAGCTATTTTCCAAGCTGGTATTAACCTAGGTGCCTTGCTTTTCTCCGCTTAAGCCCACTGTTTCAGTGCTTCTGCCTTTTGGCCCAATTGTGGGCCGCACTTCCACTTGCCGACAAAAGGTCAAGACGTGAGATTAGAACCACTCATTACCCAGCTATTCAGATTGCCCATCCATTGAACCCGTTGTCCCAGCCAGCCAGGTGTGTTAACCCTAATAAATCAGAAGGATTTATTTGCTCTGCCAGTCGAAGTATTGATGACATGCAGACAAGCCCTCGAAATGAAATGCAATTGTCTTTGAAAACTGTTCAGAGAACTTTATGCGCTGTCGGGAACGTTTCGATTATTGACCATTGTGCGTTTTGCATTTAAATTGTACATTTGAGGTGGAAGCGTCTCGTGAGTCGTGTGCTATTGGGGCTTTTCAATAATTTCCAGGAACAAATAAAAGTTAAAATATAATTGTTTTCTTGAGACCGAGCTATAAATTACTTAGTAGAGGTTTTTTTAATGTCTAGCAGTTTAGGTCAATCTATTAAAATGGTTTTTTTCAGTTTAAAAAACAATTTTAACAACAAGTAAGAAAGTTACAGCAGTCTCATTTTATTCATATCAATATCTATGTTCATTTTTTCGAGGTGGTAGAGGCACTAGCCAAATTCTGCTACGTAAAGGAAATATATAAGTCGGCGTGATAATTTCTATACAACAAGCAAAGAGAATTTGAATGTCTACAACAAGCCAAAACTATTTATATATGAGTTATATAAGTCCGCAGAAGATACTTAAAGGAAAATTATGAAATGAGTTCTTATTAAGAGGCGTTTGATTACCACAAATTATGAAATAAGTTCTTATTAAGAGGCTTTTTACTTCACAATAACTACATATTATTCAGGCATGATCAATTTTATTACCATTCACTGTGAACCCAACGCCTGAAAGTATGCCACGTAAAATTTTGATAATCTTTTTTATATAAATATTTATTCTCGCCAGAATCGTTCAGGTCATTTGAACTTTACCGGGCGTTTATAAGGACTTAAGGTATGGTACATTGGTACCTAGAAGATAATCCAAAAACAAAAAATTGCAGAAATTTCAGAAAGTATTGCAAATAATAATTATTAGAGAAAGTACAATTATGTTTTTATAAAACAAATCCATTTAATTTTGTTAGGTAATTGATAAATTAATAGGCAAACATTAAGTTAATTATTCGCAACTGAAATGACAAATAAAAACTGGAGGTTAAAGAACAAGTACAGAACTAATATATAACTAGTAAAGTAATAATTATGGCCGCCATGCATGGTTATGGTTCCATAAGTACATACATACATGTACATATGACGCACAGTAGCGCATTGTCTCATTTTAGTTTGCAAAAATCACAACTTTTGGATCAAACACAAGTATGATAATCGAATAATTTGATAGATAAATGTTGTAAAAGGCATATATGCATTGAACAATGTGCCCGTCCTTCCATTTGCCTTTTTTTACGGTATCAAAGTGAAAAAATCTACTTTTATGTTGTGCAAAATTTTTTTTATTATTTCAATGTTTCTATCACTTTGACCACCTTTTACCAAAAATATACCTATCTTAAGGAAATTTCTTATATATTAAGTATTTCTGGATTTGATTCCATACCTTGGATCGGACGACATATAGCTGCCATAGGAACGATCGAAAAAATTTTTGAAAAAAACTATTACTTTGTTTTCAACATATAATCACTAAATTTGATATTTGGCCATTTATGATTGTTTCAGAATTTCGTATGAAATTTCATGAAAATCGGACGACTATATCTTATAGCTGACATAGGAAAAATCGGAAACAGTAGGAACAATCGGCAAGATTTGGACACTAAATATTATTCCAGAATTTTGATTTAAATTTTATGACAATCGGACGAAATATTAGAAATCGGGAAATATTAGAAAAAATCATAACTTCGCTGTTTCTCAACATATTTTCATCAAAATTGAGATTTCGTCACCTAATATTATTCTAGAATTACGGTTTAATTTTCATAAAAGTCGGACTATATTCTATAGCTGCCATAGGAACATCAGCGAAATAATAGAAAAAAACATAACTCGGTTGTTTCTCAACATATTTTCATCAAATTTGAGATTCGGCCATTCAATGTTATCTTAGAATTAATCTTCTGTAAGTTCTAACCCTATTAAAACCAAAATTTTGTAGTGTATTCTAATTTTTAAATAAAGCTACAAAGTGAGTCCAGCTGACTGATGTTGCTGATATGTTGTTAGTATAAAGAACTTTCTGAGACATCTGTTATTATTACGAAACGAACAAGGGCTGTTGGACGGTCTGCACCACCAAAAAAATAAGAACGCAGAGAAAGGAGGTTGCAGACTTTTTAGCAAATAAGACAGAAAATGTTTCATTTTTAATTCAAGCTGCGGGTGCTGCTGCTCGACAGCGGGCACAGCCTGATCTTGCCTGGGTCCTAATATTGTTGGCTTTATGTCCACAAAAAACTAAAGATATTCGGAAATTTTTAAGCAAGCCAGTTGTAAGCGCAATGTTTCTTCCATTGCTAATGAGGCTTTAGCTCTCATTCTGGACCAGGGCATTCACTGCATAAATTTTGTTTTTTTTTTTTGCAAAACATTGCTTTTATCATTTTGAGTTAAAATTCGTCATTTATTCAGATTTATTTTATACCCAGCATGACGTATGAATTAAAAAAACCTAATCCAACAATGTAATGGACTTATACCGTGCTTTACATTATGGAGAATGGGAACAAATTTAATGCACTTAAAATTTTTGTTACCAAGAAAATCATTAGGTGTCGCAGTGCAGATTGGACAAGCTTGGTAAGATTTCGTATTTGTTAGGGCATTAAGCACTTTGCCATCAATTACAGTTGCCTCTACCACCAGGAGGATACGAGCTGGCGTTCCTCAAGGAAGCGTGCTGGGGCCCACACTTTACAGCCTATTTGCCCACGATGCGCCCCTACATCTAAGCTCTGAGAGCAAATGTGCCGCCACGTACGCAGACGACACTGCAGTACTGGACAGGTCTAGCTGCATCTACAGTGCAACGGACAAACTCCAGGTAATTCTCAAGAAATTCGAAAACTGGGCCTGTAGATGGAATGTGGCCATAAACATTGACAAGTGTGCGGTGGTCACTTTCACCCTGAGGAGAGACACATGCCCTGGTGTCTTTCTTCATGGTCAGCTCCTGCCACAGCTTACTGAGTGTACATACCTGGGATTGGTACTGGATAAGAGGCTGACGTTCAGCACTCATGTAAAGATGACCAGAGCAAAACTCCAAGCCACAGCCAGGCGAATAAGCTGGCTAACAGGCCCGAACTCCAAGCTGAGCCTTAAATGTAAAATACGCCTCTACCAATCTCTATTAGCTCCGATATGGAAATACGGAGTGTCCATATATGGCACAGCGGCCGTAACTCACTTACGAAGGATCCAGGCCTTCCAGTCAATGTTTCTCAGACGCATCTCCAACGCTGAGTGGTATATAAGAAACTCAGACATCAGAAGAGAACTTCAAGTGCCAGCAGTTGGAGACCAAATCAACAGCGTGGCAACCAGACATCGAGCAAGGCTGCTCACTCACCCAAACCCGCTGGCCAGAGCTCTGACAACTAACCTGATGAGACGTCGCCTGCGAAGGGCAACAATACGGGAGCTGCCTACCCGTCTTTTGTAAATTTGTAAATAGTCAAATTATCTCTTCTGCTAACTTTAGTTAAGATTATTTTGTAAATAATATAAAACTAGAATATTAAGTTATTAGGTAGCAACTTAAATAAAAATCTATACTTAAAAAAAAAAAAATCAATTACAGTCAAATACAAGCTAAACCTTACATACATATATACATTGCCTTTCATTAAGATATACTTTAATAGAATTGAATGCTTTGATTTCCTTTTCCATACGTATGTTCTCATCTTCAAAACCGTATACTCTGCGGAGTTTGATTGTTCCACAATATAGTGGCGGACTAATCGATCAGACGACAATACGGCAGATTAAAAGTCAGACTCCTGGATATTTAACGCCGTTGCCTCTTTTTTGATAATCCACTATTCGACTTGTTGTGTGATTTAATAGGTCTTGCAAGGAAACTTTTGCTTCGGTGTCCGTTACAATAATATTGGCTGGACGGCAGTCTTTTTTCTTTTTACCTGCATTTTGCATCTTCTCGAATTGCGCAATATTGCTCAGTTGTGAAACCTTGATCCAAAATCAAACCTAACGCCTCTTTAGTGCAAGATCGCAAAGGCATTACCACGGGCTTGTTTATAATTTTGCGAATAGTGACGCCTTTTCCATGGCTTACCGCAATTAATCTTAATAGGACAGAAAGATCAACTAGCCCGCGCCTACAAGCAGCTATGCTTGCCGCTTGAGTCAGTAATCTTGCGTTATGTTTTTGTCCCGCGGAGAGGTCTGCTGCTTGCCTTCTTTGAGTTCTTTTACCTTTAATACTGAATGTCATTTTTTAACGTCCAACTAGTTTTTTTTTTCGTTTTTCGTTTTTCGCAAAAGCTTCCTTACTTACGCCACACTTCTAGCAGTTCTGCATTGCTAATCAAAATGTTGCTTCCTAAAAATTGAAATTACACAAAAAACCGCAAAAAACGCACAATGAGCTTACATTTTCTGCATTCAGAATTGACAAATCTACAACATGTACATTTATTTATTTATTTACATACTGTTAGCTTAAAGTTATAAACTAAAGCTACAGGAGGGGGGGCAGCCATAGCTACTTAGGCTTTTAGGCTGACTTCAATTAAGAAATTACATTTCATAATTTTCCCTTAGTATAAACTTGTACATGTACATATATGGACACTCACTGATACAACTTGAACCTTTTTTTAAAACCCATTGGAAAGTTCAACTTTTTTTTCCAAAAAAGACAAGGGGACACCACTTGCTAACAAGAAAGGAAGCTAACTTCGGCTCGTCGAAGTTTATGTACATACCTTGCAGACTGCAATTGAACTAGCAGCTATAGGATATAGTCGTCCGATTTTCATAAAATTAAAACCGAAATTCTAGAATAATAATTAATGGCCAAATATCTAATTTGGCATTGTTTTGAAAATTTACAGTTATATTTTTTTTTTTGAAAATTGTACTGATCGTTCCTATGGCAGCTATATGATATAGTCGTCCGATCCGGCCCGTTCAGACATATATACGAGTGAGAGTATAGAATAGACTAACTGCAAAGTTTCATTCAGATAGCTCTAAAACTGAGGGACTAGTTTGCGTAGATAAGGACAGACAGACGGACATGGCTAGATCGACTCGGCTGTTGATGCTGATCAAGAATATATGTACATATATACTTTATATGGTCGAACATGTCTCCTTCACTGCGTTGCAAACTTCTGACTGAAATTATTATACCCTGCAAGGGTGTAAATATACAAATTGTTAGAAAAGTACGAACGAAACATGCAACATATTAGTATCAACACATATTACTAACCTGGAGAATTAATATTCATTTTGAATTAGGTTATTTAATAATTTTTTGCCAGAGATTTGCCAATTTGAAACTGCACCACAAATTTAACCTTGAAAACATCACGTGGTGTTCGCTTGCAACAGCTGACCTTAACAGCTGTTATTTTAACATTAAACTGTTAAGTTAACATTTAAGGTATGTAACATAGCAGTTTGATCATTTCTTACCATGGTTTCATAAAAAAAAACGGAAATTTGAATACTTGCGAAAAATGAGTTTTGGCCACAAAAACCGGGCCAAATTCCACATAGTGCATCGGAGCGGAGCGATTGGAATTCGCTATAAATGTGTCGTCTGCGACTGTCATGTATGACGAGTATGAGTCACGAACATACAATTTATATTAAGTACATATGTACCTTATTTGAATGAAAACAAAAGTTATTATTATTAATAAACTTAAATATATCGCTTTACTTGATGTTTAAACACGAATCACAGTCTTAAGTATTTGCACGAACTCGTGCTGAAAATAGGTTAAGTTTTAAAGCTCGTAGCACCGTAGCTCCGGGATGCACTTAAAAGGATATTCCAAAGCTTTTTTGAGCTTGACAAAGTGTTGAAAACAAATGAAAACATGATAACAAATCATAACGTATTTTTAGAAAGTTATTACTTTTATAACAATCTACTTTTATTCCGCTAGATTTTTCTTTGCGTTTGCTTTAAATACGACTTTTTTGTCAACAGATAAGGGGTAATATTTTACTAGCGCTCTCTGTAATTAATGCCCTTCACAATTGTTTGACAGTAAATCTCACACCTTTAACTTAAAATGGAGAAATCGAGTTTGCACAGATATTAAGAATACAGTTGTTAAGAATACAGAGCTGCACACCTTTGAAATATTTAAATAGTACTAATTTAAACAAGAATCTTACAAGGTTTCGCTAAAACATGCTCGATTTGCATTCATGCTAGTTTCAAAGCTTGCATTCTAAAGATATGTTGCAATTTAAAATATGGGTTGATTAGACAGCAGCCAAGGTGACGCAAGATATGAGTCCAAATGTTAGTAGTTTCTAAGCTGTAATGTGTTTTAAGTTTTAGATAGGTATTAATCTTAAGAAACATAGTGAATTCTTTTTTTTCTTAATTCTTAAACACCTTAAAAGACAAGTATAATTTAGAACTTTAAAGAAACCTCGTTCGGATAAATAGATATTTAGATTGATAGAAAGATATATATATATATATATATATATATATGGATAAATATATAGATAGATAAACTATAGTTATAATAGTTGCGATTCTTTTCTTTTATAAACTTAAGCATTGACAGGTGGAAGTACCCTAGAATTCCTCTAAAAAGAAAGGCTCCACAGAAGCAACTCAACAACACAAGCTTGCCAAGAGCCACTGGGTTGCGTGTGTAATCGGATGCTTGGCCCTGAGCCAATGACTCTGCTGAAGGTCAAGGTGGATTGGTGCTGAATGGGTCAACGTCAACCGAAAATCACTCGACTGTGAATGCAACTGCAAGTCCCGTCCCTTCGGGGTGATCGGGTTGAACGACATGTTTCTGGGACACAGGGAAGCTAAAGCCTGAATATGTCTTAATTAAGTGAAAATTATCTGGGCATCTGTGCAACTACCATATAGTAATATACATATGTGTAGTATGTTGTAGAACTTGTTAGCGAATAAATTGTGTTAATTGTATCTACTGAAAATTAATTTGTTATTTTGATTAAAATATCGAGATTAAATTAATATGGTAATATTCCTGTACTTGATATTTGTGCCGAGGAACTTTGCACTTACCCGCACGAGCTTAGTCACTTTGATAATTATTACATTAGTAAGAAAGTCCAATTAAAATTGTGACCGCCCCGTGAGCAAGTCAGATGGGAACGACTGAGAACCACAATAACAAACGTAAAAACAATGAGATTTGAAAAATATGTTCCTTCCTCTAAGCGTTTGCCATTATTCTCAGCCGCCTTTTGTGCAGATACAGATACAAACTGTGGTATATTTATAACTACATTGTGCGGAATACATGTCGACAGGCTTTAGAATCGGCAAGCGGCCTTTGTGCAACAAATAAGTATTCTCATCGGTATCTTCACATTGCCCCATACACTTCCCCGTAGCTCTATTTGTTTGTGTTCAGGGCCATTGTAAACAGTTTAAGAGTTCAGTCCGTTCCGATCACAGGGCAAAGTGTGAGCTAACGAAGTACTTACAGAACTCTGACACACAGAGAAAAATATAACAGGTATTTTCTCGATTAAAAAACATGTCAAATGATCTAATGAATTAAATATAATAATTTAAAATGTAGGTAATACTATATTTATGGGTAATAAATCCATAATAATTTAATAATTTAAATTTTAAAAAATAATATGATAAACACCTCTAGTTTTTCTTTCCTTTGCAGATTTTCCTTAGACTTTGCGTGCAGATATAACTGAGCTGCACCTCTTTCTATTTCCGCGAAATGGAATTATGGCAAGATAGACATTTGCTTAGTCACTCTCTATATATTCCCATTATATAATCCCATTGGGACAGGTCTATCAAGATCGTATAGGATCTATGCTGCCAACCAGTTCAATCCATGAATAATTCATTTCCAGCACTGCGTGAGGAAAGTATTCTGATGAAAAATAAATAAAAGTATTGACAGAATTCGGTTTCGATGATGCATTTTTAATTAAGGGTTAATAAGCAACTAACCAGGTAATTATTGTAAGTCGAAGGCAGTAGGTAAGTCTAAAATCATTTGTTTAAATTCGAATTACATTTAATTTCTTCTGTCGTTTTATCTAACATTAAATAATGAAATGGGTTATCAACTTGCAGTGACAGATTCGTGTTTTTTTTTGCCGTTCTAGCTGATACAGAGCATTCCAAAGTCAGGTTTTCCTAACCCGGGCCTGCCTTTTAAGCACACATCCTATTATCTCACTCTAATGGACAATTAAAGCGTCACACACATTTTTAATTAGTGGTGGCAATATTTCCAGCTTACCTCGTTACGGTTCCAAGAAGAATCTGTTCGCCTCAAGGTTCCGCAAATAAAGGAAGCACTAGGAATCTAAATTTTATGGGACTTAAAGAGGCTCTGCTAAGCAGGTGTCATTAAATATTGCAGCTTCTTGAGTCGAGTTATTAAAAATTATAATTCTTTATTTTAAACCACGATTGGGGTTTATCTACTGCATTCATTGATCCCTCTGCCTAATCAAATCTGAGGTTTATCTTCATGGCTCATTTGTGGTTGGGCTGTGGAAGGTTGCCTCTTGGTGAAGTTCATCAGGCTCAAGTCGATGGGAATTCTGCACTTATGCATCTCAGCATGCAGGCGATTGCGAAAATAGAATTGCTTAATTACTTTTTATGGCACTCGACAGTTGGGCAAACAAGCCAAGAAGTTGCACAGAAGCCGAAGATGTTGAGGAGAGGGCCTCATAAGGCAGTCGGTCAGTCAATCACTGGACCTAAGCCACTCGCGTCGCAACCAACTGCTGGATATAGTATGTATGTGTACATCTACCCAGATCAGCAAAGTTGAAGATCTCTGCCAACGCAGGCGTCGTCGTCGGGAGTAGAGTTTGCATCTCGTTTCACTTTCCGCGGCTTTAGGCTTTAAAATCGGCGATCGACCGGCGACTTGTCCGCAGTTTACGTTCTCAGCTTCGCGTGGACGGACGTTCGAGCAGCTTCAGTCTTAACTTAGAATCATTTTTTGTCTTTTTTCGTGTGAAAATAAACTTTGCTTTCATATTTCAAACCTTTATATTAGTTTTTAAATCTAAGCTCAAGTGATATAACAAACGAAAATGCTCAAGTCCGCGTGTTTTATGATTGTGCTCCAAGCTCTGTTTCTGGTTCAGGCCGAAACCCGTAAGTTGGGATCGTAATTTATTTCGGGGAGTGAATGGTGTTTCTGGAAATTGTATACGATAAAAAAGGGAAGTTAAGTGAATTCCTAGACACAAGTGTACCGATAAGTAGTTTGGTACCTCGTATAATCACAAATATCTGAATTAAAATGTGTATTTATTGGGAATCACAAATATTTCATTTAAATTGTGTATATTTATTGGGAATATTCGATCGGCAAGAATGCAGCTTGTAGTGTTAGCCAAAAGTTCTGGGATTAAAAGAAAAATTAATTATTTAATTTTTATTATTTAACTCGGTAGATAGAAAGTAAACACATTTATTCAATTCAATAATTTATTATTTTCCTAATTTATCCAATTTGCTAAAATTTCTCTAAGTTGTATTACCCAAGATATTAAACTTTGTTAACTGAAATTGTGCTGGGTATTTAAAGGGGCTTAAAACCTATTAGACATGCAAATGGCTATAAGTATTTTTGCTAATGTACTAATGTACGCGCTAATAAAAAATTCACATAAGACAATAGAAACTATCTATCTATCTATCGATATCAGCAATGTTTACCTTGTAAATGCTTAAATAGGTTTACTCTCAAGGTAACTCTCATGCCATAGATGATGTCCCATATGAAAACCATTACGAGCACTTCCCAGGGTATTAAACTAACGAATCCCAATTAACCCGGGCCAAATTAGTCCCCACCGAGTAGGTGCAATTAGCACTTTCACGCTCGCTGGACTTAGAATGCAATCACATCTTCGGGAATATGTCAAATGTCAAGTTTGCCTAACCACCCGTCAGTCTCACAAAAAGCAAGCACAATAACGTGTTAATTGCGTGAGACGACACAGTTTTGTCTGACAAATGAGCGAAGCAAGACAGAAAAGGGGGACAATGGGCCGACGAGAGTCAACAGAGATTCGCTTCCGCATCGCACTCGACGAGCTGTGGCTCGAATGTAAGCACTCAAAATGCAGAGTTTGAACTAAATCCATATTTAATTAACACAAACCGCGGCCGTTGAACAGCCTTCAACTTGAAATTTAAATCGCTCCCGCTGCAGCTCGCCTTGCCGTCGAATGCCGCTAATTAAATCGCCCTGGCATAATGGTACCTATAATGATAAACCAGCCATAACCACCGGCTGTAGCCGCCAATATGTGTGTCATGTGCCACAGAATTGCGGCTACAACAGGTTCTAGTGCTGCACTTCTCGATCAAGCGACAACCTTGCCATCGAAACCGAGACCGAAAACTAAACCGAAATCGAGATCTCGATCTCGATCGCGGTTGTGGCTTCGACTTGAAGGCCACGGCGTCTTGGAGTTGTTTTTTAAGCTCGTCTGCAGAGTCGATGAACTTTACAGGAATTAAATTTGCGGTTGCTGTTGATCTTATACTTTGTTGACACTTTTGAGTGTTTATCTTCCGACTGTGCAGGGAAAGATCGAGTATCTCAACTATGGGGACAGCTGTGCGAATGCATATTATTATTATTAATATTTAACATTTTATTTTTATTATAGTTTGGTTTCCAGCTTAAAAAATTGGTTTCTTAGTCAATTTTATATTCAAATAAGCCCTGAATAAGTGACACAAATTTATTTTCCGCATTTAATTGATTAATCAATAATATGTATTATGTTCTCACTATTACAGCCGCCTATATCAAACAGTGCCGCAGAGATGACCCAAAGTTGGTAGACTGCTTTATTGGAGCCATTGAACACTTGAAGCCCTACCTGGCCGATGGCATTCCCGAGATCCAGGTGAGAAAGCAACCCTACCTTGGGGCATTTGTTTTTTCATTTCTCGTTTGGCTTCCTTTTGGTGCGTTTACTTTGAAAACTAGTTGCAGTTGCATAAGATGCAAATCAAATGGAAGTCACTGGGACTTTCCGACTTGCATAATGATAGATTTTGCGGGGAAAGCTGCGGAAGCGCATAGTGGGGCAATGCAGATGAAAACCTGAAAAGTTTGGATACTTAATACTGGATTTCTTAGTATTTCGTTTAATACCTAATTTATAGGGCTATAAACAACACCAAACTAATTTAAAAATGCCTGTTTTCTATTTGAGCTATTTCTAGACATTTGTATGAACAACTTTTAATCAGCTCAACTTTTACATGTAACTGACTTATTTTGACTTTATCCTAATTGTTCGATCCTTTCCAGCTTCCCTCTGTGGAGCCCTTCAAAATGGATACGTTGGCCCTGCAACTAACAGAGGGTCCACAGGGCTATAAGATCACTCTAAAGAACATGGAGGCCTATGGGGCCAGCAACTTCCAGGTGAAGTCCCTAAAGCTGAGCGATGGCAACGAGCCCTTCAAGGCAAAGATCGTGATGCCAAAGCTGAAAATCGAGGCCAAGTACACGAGCTCCGGTGTCCTGTTGATCCTGCCTGCCTCCGGCGGGGGCGACTTCCACGCCAGTTTCGAGGGCGTCACGGCGGACCTCACTGGCAAGACTTCGAGGCCCGCGGCTAAGGGAGGAAAGTACCTGCACATCGATGCCCTCAGCCTGGTGCTGGATGTGAAGGATGTGAAGATGAGCATTTCTGGTGCCTTCAACAACAATCGTATTTTGCGTGAGTGTACACTGAAATTTCATCTTCCTTTCTTTTGCTAATTAAATATAAATTTCGTACAGTGGAGGCAACCAATCTGTTTCTGCGAGATAACTCACAAATCGTCCTGGAGGCCATGCAGGCTCAGCTGCAAAAGAAACTGGCTAGCGAATTCGGCAAACTGGCCAATCAGCTCCTGAAAAACGTTCCTATCGAGCAGTTCTACGTGGACTAGACCTAACCGTCTGTCCCGATCCTAGTTTGCTAATCTAAGCTAAGGTTTATTTAATTGTAAATTTGTCTCTAATGCTATGAACCAAGTATTAAATTGTATGTGGTGTGAATAAATTTGATTTATTTGAATTTACAACAAGGAACGGTTCTCATTACAACTTAAATTTGGCGAGTGGTAAAATCTCACATTTTTAAGATTTGTTCCCTTTTTTGTTAGAAATGGTAGACTTACTTTATAGAATTTGTACTATTCTTGAGAGAAAAAGTTTTGAAATTGATTAATTTTTACGGAAATGGAGTTACTTTTTTATCGCAGTCTATGTAAAATTCTTTCTGTGTTCATATAAAGACGGTTCTGTCTGATTTAATACAAAATTATTTTCGCTCGAAAACTATGGAAATGTATGAAAATGAAATACTTTCTTTTATTTTTAAAATAAAGAATAAATATTTAAGTTAGCGTTCTTTTGCAAAAATGTTGGTATGCATTAATATATTTATTTATAAACTATGAATAAAAACATAATAAAGGTAAATCGCCTTTAAAATATTAGTACCGCAAAACTGTTCCCAACTTTTCCCAACTAAGGCAAATATTAATTCTAAAAAAGGTTATATAATAATATAATGCTAATGAATTTATTATTATTGGGCCTCAGAATATCGAACATCCACCATAGTATTTCAATGTGGCTGGCAACATCTGAATGTATGTATGCATGTACTTACAAAAACTCGTATAAAATGTTGCCAGCCAAAATGTTGCAATGGTCATATTGCTAAGGATCACACACTGGGCAGTACTGAATGCTCGAGCACCAAAAATGGGGCAGCACTGGATACAAGAGCCGAAAAAATGTATGTAGACCACCTATGTGTCGCTTTCATTAAATGGTTTTAAAAGATTTTGTTGTTCCTTCATTTAAAACTAGGTGGCGCTATTCCACAAATTATTTAACAGACGTGCTAAAACATATTTTACACTCGCAACCGAGAATGTATTTACGCCACCTATGTCTCGTTATTAAAATTCAGCCAAACATAGATGGCGGTTTTCTCTTTCTGTGTAAGCACATTTAAATTTTCCTTTAAACATTTTTAGCCTAATTCCAATCGATAAGTTGATGACATTTTTAGTCTGGAGAATCGGGAAATTGACGTCAATATAAAATTGAAATAAATTAATTTACATATTTAAAAAAAAAAGTTTAAATAATTTTGTTTTTTTTTTTCATTTCATGGCGGCTGCGACGGCGACTCTGTTGGCTGTGGCGGCCCCACCATCCTCCCGGGGACGCGGAGAGCCCTAATCTGATCTTCAAGAAGGAGGTGAAGACGGGGCTACATTAAGAGCCCCAGAGCTGCAATCCCCTCGCAGATGATGACGCTCTCCAACCTGGCCGAGAATCCCTTGCTCTACTGGCTTCAGTCGCAGCAGACGATGCTGGGCCTGAACTCGCTGAACCCGCCAGCAGTCCTCCCATCGACTCCTCAACGCTTTCAGTACATGAGCCAGCAGCCGGAAATGATACAAATAGCCCGCACAATAATTACAATGATGTCAGCACCAGAGAACGTCAAGGGTGTCACTTTTTGGCACCCGAATCACACTTATAAGTTTTGAGTGCTTGTCGCACTCACAAACAACAAGAATAGAATAACACACCCAAACGCACAAATCGCTTTGGGTGTTTCGTGTTTTTGCATTTCGTCACTCACTCAAACAGTATGCGTAGATTCTATTTCACCAGACACTCAAAAATTTTGCGCAGATAAGTGACCTGCACAATGCACTCAAAGCAAATGTACCAAAAGCAACGGTAGATCACAAAAAGCAATGCGCAATAATGCGCTGTGAGCAAAACACTCATGTTTTACAGTTATGATTTCGAGTGTCTTTAACTTGGAAGTATAATTCATATGCTCAATTTCATTCATTTTTTATACCCTTGCAGGGTATTGTAGTTTCAGTCAGAAGTTTGCAACGCAGTGAAGGAGACATCTCCGACCCTATAAAGTATATATATTCTTGATCAGCATCAACAGCCGAGTCGATCTAGCCATGTCCGTCTGTCTGTCTGTCCGTCTGTCTGTCCGTTTCTACGCAAACTAGTCCCTCAGTTTTAAAGCTATCTGAATGAAACTTTGCAGTTAGTCTTC
>VNJQ01002805.1:0-55373 GCA_008042515.1 Drosophila truncata | reverse complement strand
GATTGGCAGCTATAGGATATAGTCGTCTGATTTTCATGAAATTAAAACTAAGATTCTCAAAATATATTAAGTGGCCAAATTTCAAATTTGATGAAAATATGTTGAGAAACAGCGAAGTTATGATTTTATCTATTATTTTCCTGATTGTTCCTATGGCAGCTATAGGATATAGTCGTCCGATTTTCATGAAATTAAAACCGAAATTCTAGATTAAAAATTGACGGCCAAATATCAAATTTGGTGGAATTTTGTTGAAAACTAACAAAGTTATAATTTTTTTTCGAAAATTTTACCGATCGTTCCTATGGCAGCTATATGATATAGTCGTCCGATCCGGCCCGTTCCGACATATTTACGAGTGAGAGTATATAGAAGACTAACTGCAAAGTTTCATTCAGATAACTTTAAAACTGAGGGACTAGTTTGCGTAGAAACGGACAGACAGACAGACAGACAGACAGACAGACAGACAGACAGACGGACAGACCGACAGACGGACATGGCTAGATCGACTCGGCTGTTGATGCTGATCAAGAATATATATACTTTATAGGGTCGGAGATGTCTCCTTCACTGCGTTGCAAACTTCTGACTGAAACTATAATACCCTGCAAGGGTATAAAAATCACTGCTGCCTGCTGTGTGGTCCCAAGATATTGTGTATTTTTAGAGTAGAGGCTGGCGGACCAAGTGACCTTGAAATAATTGGCTAAAATACCCCAAAGCAAAGTTCTGCCCTCCAAGTTGTGCATGTACTTTGGTAAATTTATATATATTTTTGTTTGGCAAGATCAAGTGCAGGCTGTAAATAGAACAATGGCAGCTTTTCCCCTAGTTTTTCCAACCTCCTCAATCCTCCTCTATTCGTGTGTGGCGCCCCACCAAATGACGTACGCAAAGAGTTAGATAAACAGCTATGAAAAGTGCAATTATTAATAAGGCGCAGCGCATTTCGGATGCCAAGATCCGTTTGCTTTGGGCCAATTATACGTTCCATAAACCTGACCCAAAACTACACACAGCTAACTACAGATTTTTCGCGTATATTTTACGAGATGGAACAGAAAACAAATGTTTTTCCCTCGCCTGACTTGTTTTTATTATGGCTTTTCCACCGCCCACCCGATCTGGCTATGGGTCCGCCCTCCTTACCTATGTGCTTTTTCCTTTTTTCTTTTTATATATTTTTTTTCTTCTCTCTCTTTTGTAATAAAGGAAAAATGCGAGCAATGCGCTGGAATTGGAACGCAGCTGAAGGCAGAAATATTATTATTATGCAGACTGGAATCCAGGAGAGGATAGGGGGAAGGTGCACCCAGAAAAATATAATTTTTGTTAGATTATAAAGCAAAGATCTTAAACATTTTAAGGCATTTAACTTATATTTTTTCTCCCAAAGTTAATATTTATTTCAAGATCTTAGCTTTAACAAGAAATTATATAAAATTAGCACTTTTTTGGTGTTAATTTTTTTGCTGTGCATATGCTGGGCCTTCTCCTCTGGCATGAATAATTAATGCAAGCGAAATATTGATTGCATGTACTTGAAAAGAGTTCCAGACGACGCCGTCAGACGTCCGACATCCGACATTGTCGGGCATAGGGCCTATGCTTGTATGACAAACGACTGACACGCGGGTTGAGCAGGCGACAAATCTACACCACATTCGCTCCCCCTCCCAGAAGAGTCCTTCCCACCCACAATACCACCCCCAAGCCCTTTGCCTTTTGCCTGCCCATTGGTCAGAGGGTGGTCCTTCCCTGTCCTTCGATGGTTTTTCCAGGGGGCTAATAGAGTGGGTGTTGCATAAATTTACCCAGCGGGTGAATGGTAAGAGGGAGAGAGAGTCCTTTCAGGACAAACAGGGGTTAAGAGGGGGCTTAACAGCGTCGAGGGGCTAACAAAGGATACTTCAAAAGGGGTTAACACACACACACACAGGAGGAGGTAAAAGAGGGGAAACCAAGCCAGAGTTAGGCCTGAAACTTACTTACTTGGCATGTGCATGGCCATGTGTTGGGCTTTAACAACCGGCCATATAGATAGATGGCTTTGATAACAAGGTTAAGTGACGACTTTTCGCTGATTTCCCAAAACAGAGGGGGCCAGGCTTAGAGGAAGGACTTCTGAGGTATCTAGAAAGGAAATGATAAAGCCTTTATGTCCTTTTTTAAGTCTCTTAAAAGTTACTGTGTTTAGGAAAGATCTTAGGGAACTTTTAGTTGGGTTTTGGCTAAGAAAATTAGATCCTGGATAATATTTTCCTTGGAACTAAGTTTATTTCTTGTCTAAAAATGATTATTTATCAAGTTTATTATTGTATTATTTTGGTAAATGCTAAAAAATATATTTTATGATTAAATAAATCTAGAAAATCGTATATTTTTCCTTCTATATATTCTTATTATATATTCTTTTTCCTAGCAACCTCAAACCTCATCTATTATCTCTCATAAAACACAACCGTCATCGCATTTATGGCTTTCCCAACCAATGGGGCTGGCCTCCACTCCTTCCACCTCCTTCTTAGCCAGGTGAAAGCCCATTGGATTGGGCAAATCGAGGCGAGGTCTCGGTCTCCAATTTGGAGGAAACCGCTCCTCGACGAGGCCTCTCCTCCAGGCCTCCTTTTGTGTCTCTTGGAAAACTTGCGTGACTTCATTTGCATGAATTACGTTGCGTTTTTGTTTTTTTTTTTCGAGCGCCGCCGTCGTTAGTGTCCTTTCGCTGCCCACAGACGAAGGAACCCCAAGCCAAGTCACCACTACCAAGGCCCAGCCACGTGCCTGTGTGCGGTTCGGTTGGTTGGTCGACGTCGGAGTGCCTGGCTCCACCCGTTCCTTTCATAATTGCCACCGCAGTAGTCTGTCTCCTTTTTCCTTACACTTTTCCCTCCTCCTCTCTTTCCTGTTTCCCTTTTTTTTTGGTATGGAAAATAGTTGGGAAAATAAAGAAGGAAAAGGAAAAAACAGAAACTATGGCGCATAGACGAAATAGTCGGCGTTCTCCACGCTCCGCTCCGCGCTCAGTTGATTTGAGTTTTTCTGTTTTTCAGTTTTCCGCCTGCCGCCTGCCGCCTGTTTTCTGTTTTCCATCGTCAGTCGCTTTCGAGGAGCTTTGTGGGGCAGGTGTGTTCAGGTGGTTTTTTGAGGCTGTTCTGCTGCTGCTCCCAGTTCCCAGTTTTCGCATTTTCCACCAAAACAAACTGCGAGTGCCTTAAACTGAAAACACACAACAACTGAAAAGCAGCTCCCTTTTTTGCCGTCGGTTATTTTGTGCGGTTTTTCTCGATATTTTTCCCCCCTTCAAACTTGCCGCCAACTCGAGGCGCGTGTGCGAAAAAAAAGAAAGAAAACCACAAGCCAGACATTTGCAAAGATTTTTTAAATAAAAAAAAAAAAATACAGAAACACCCAAACCCCAACCCCCTTTTGTAGGTTTTATGCAAATGCAATTGTGTCGGTTGTCCACCCCGGAAAAACTTGTGTTCTTGATTTGCAAAAAAAGTGATTTCTAATTGTTTCGACTTCTCCGCGAGGGAGAGGAAGAGAGTGTAGCGAAGGAGCCTAGAGCGGAGTGTGTCAATGTCAATGGAAAACGGATTTTCCACTCCCATTCAGCGACTTTTGGTTCTCCGCGTGGATATGCAATAAGCCCAGATTAATGACGTCCTTGTTGGAGATTATCATGCGATCGAAGGCGATTGCAAGGAAATTCAATCAGGGTGAGTGGGGGAAATTAGTGAAAATGAATATATCAAGATGCTTAGTTCTAAAATATATTTTTTATAATTAAATGATCTTACAATAAATTAAGGAAATATTTTTTCCAAGAAATATATTTTTTGCTTTGATATTTTAGAAAGAAAAAAAGATATTTCAATAAGCTTTATAATGGTTTTAATTAATAAAAGAAAAATTGTTTTAATTGACATTGATTATTCGGGTTTTTATTTAATAAATTTAACCATTTATATATTTTATTTTTATTGGGTTTAAATTACTTATAAGTTTAATTTTTATTAGATTAGTTTAATTTTTATTATTATTTATTTATTATTATTATTATAGTGAAAATTAATTCTATTCCTAATAATTTACAGCTCCAAATTTGTCATTAATAATAGGAAACAATTAAAGATAACTTAACCCCATTAAAAAATAAACACAACTATTATAATTTTCTTGGTAAAACCAGAAAAGCCACAATATCACTAAAACAGTACCCTGGAGACCCATGAATAAAATCCAGAAGGAATAATTAATTATTATAAACCCTTGGCCTGAATCAATTCAATTAAAGATATTTTTTAAGGGAACTTATTTGAATCATAACGGAAAATGCAACCTATCAAATATTGTTTCAACACAAAAATACAAAATATGACTTATTATTCGATTCCTTGAACACTTAAACACTTCAGACATATCTAAGAAACAATTTTATTCTCCCCAAAAGTTAAGTAAATACTTTCAGCAAGAAAAATTGAAGAAATATCACAAGTAATCCCTGGGGAGCCATAATATAATCTCTGTCCGAGAACTGCAATTCAGTGTGTGATCCCTGGAGACACAATCTCTGTACGACAGCGGACATTCCAACTCAAAGTCCGAGTCAGTTTTTGGAGTCACTCTCGTGGCGCAGCTCGTGCCCTTAAACTAATCTTAAAAAACCACAAGTATCCCAAGACATCTGTTTCAATTAGGCAGAACTTTTGTTCGTTTTCTCACAGGCTTTGTTCTCTTTGGGGTTTCGTTTTTTATTGTTTTGTTTTTTATTTGTTTTTGCGTCTTTTTGGGTTTGAAGATAAAGCGATTTTGCGTAAAGGAATGTTTTGAAACACACACAGATTTGGCAACCGTTTTCTGTTGCTCAGATAAAGATAAGAATTTGTCTTAAAATGTGACATTGAAAGAGCTTCGGACATGTAATTTCCAGACTGCTGATTAGCTAGTTAATTGCTTATTTTAAAATCATTTTAGAGCCCTAAAATAAGGCACTAAAAATTGTATAACCTTTGTGTTTTTGAGTAAACCATTTGGTTTTTTATTCATGTAGCAAAACATACGATCTTTTCGATGATGAACGTCGTAAAAAGCAGTCCGGATTTCCTAATTGCTTTTCTTATATCGTCTCATTGCTTTTGTTGTTATATTTCCTTTATTTAAAATAGAAATGATTCAAGCAATGCGCACACAAGTCGGAAGATCAATTCCTTTGGGAATCCACAAGTTTCCGATTTGAGTTTATAATTATGCCAGGCGGAGTTGACTTGATATTTTCTTAGGAATTGGATATAAAACATTAAAGATATCGGGATAAAGAAAAGAAGTCCGGAGAGTAATAAAAGTAATTATTATTAGTTTAAGTTTCTAAGAATGTTTGAAGCATGATTAAAAAAAAGACACAATTTTAGTTTAAAGTCTCTAAGATCCCAGCAATATTTCTATTCCCTAATTACGCATATTTTATGACTCCACCAAGATCATTTTGTCCCAATTAACTCTTTGTTACACCCTAAATTCCTAGGCAGATATTTTTTATTGTCAACTTCCCTTCAAAAGAGCTACCTGCCCCCACAATCTGGCACGAGTTTCCCCCCTAAACGCACATGCCAAAAATCCCCACAAATAGAAAAATAGAACAAAAACATAAAAAGAATAAAGAGGAATGCTAATCTCCAATGCGATAGCCGAAAGTTCCTGGCAATCGTGACCATCACGGACATTATCATTACCCTTATCAGCGCCATCGTCGTTAACATTATCATTATCATCAGCAACATCGCCTTAGTCGTCCAAAGAGAGTCGACTCTGGTCGATGGTAAAAAAAAACCCTTATCGCCCTCGAGTATCAGCGTTTTTATGGCCTGAGAATCGATTGTATTAAGAGCTATTAAAATATTTTCTAAAACCTGCTGCTATCATATCATTCAATTAGGCAAGAAACGGCTATATATAGGATCATAAAACATAGCATTCGGTGTCGCCTGATAGTGATAGTGAAGCCTCAAACACCAATCATTCGAATCGGTTTCGGTTTATTTCTCAACACATTAAAGCCCCATAAATACATCAAAATAAAAGTGTCGCCCGCGGAGTATTTACAGCCCCTGTGCAGATAATGTGGGGAAGACATATGGATTGGCCCTCTTACAATATTTTTTCGAGGTGTAAACTTGGTCAGATCGCTGGGATCAGATACAATTTGCAGCAGACAAAGTTTGTCAGAAAGCTAAAAACATGAAATTTCCACAGATAAACGCCAGATAAGCGCCGGGATCAAGATTATATAGCTTGCGATGTGTGCTGCTCGGTGGGTTATCAGTGGGCCGCACACTTTATGGCAGGTGCTATTGGATACTCTATAAAGTAGTAATTTATGAAGTTCCCTGCGCGCTACTTGACTTTTGTTTTCATCTTTCCAATGCCCAGTGACTTGTGAGTTGCCAATGTCTTTTTGGTGCTTAACCCATATTCATTTAGAGGGGTTTTTTAGTGGGTTTATATTTGGTAGGGAGTTTTTAGGGTTATTTATGTAAATATAATGATATTCCAAAGCATTTTTAATATTTTATTTATTAAAAATGCCTTCAAAAATAAAGAATTTAGACATATCAAGTCTAGAGGCCTTTTTTAAGGATTTAAAATATTTTTATAAAGCAAAATTTAAACAAATATGGAAGATAATAATAATTTTTGGGATTTTAATATAATTATAATATTATAATATATATTATATATTATTATTATCTTCGATATTTGTTTATATTTTGCTTTATAAAAATATTTATTTAAATATTTAAAAAATCATTAATTTTTACTTAAACCTGCTTAACTTTTATGCAGAAAAACCACATCCCATTTAACCCACTCCCTCTGCCACCATTTATTCCTGTTACCCAGTAAAATATGGGTTAAGTACACATAGAAAACGATCTACACCAGAAAAGAGAGAATCTATGTTTGTATTTCCTGATGATATCATCTATCAGAGCGCACGTCTCACTACGGTTTTATTGTGCACTTGTTCGCCGCTGTTTCTTTCTCCTATTTTATTTTTTTTTTCTGAATTGCGTTGCTTCATCGCATCGAAAAAAAAGGAAAAAATATTCTTTGGCGCATGCATCGCACCTGATATTTTTATGGATTTACAGCACCCCCGAATTATTCTTCCAATTTCGACAATTTATTACCAAATACACAGGCTTTTGACATTTATTTGCTCGTTTTCGATTCGATTTCGGACGCCCCATCGAAGTTTTACTGTCCGAAAGCAAAAGTGTTTTTTTTTATTCTTGTCGACCAGTCAACCTTGTTGTCTAGGTGCTATAGAGGATCGAATCGCAACGGAACGGACGATGATAGCCCTGGGCAGACCCTGCGTATACGTTATATGGCCAAAGACAAGCACGGCGCACATGTTAAATGAGGCGTAGTAGGTTGGTGAGTGTAAAAAAGGGGTTATAGATGTCTGTATTTGAAAGGAAATGGGTTAAACATCTATAAGAAATTCAGGATATTAAATAAAGACACTCAGATACCTTTTTAATCAGATAAGGATAAAGATGGGGTTACAGTTAACAATAATAAAATATATTTCACATTTAAAAATATTTTAAAAATGATTTATGAATATATTTTAATACCAAAAATATGCCGTTTATATAAAATATAAATAAATATTAGTTTTCATATAAAACTTCTTTAATTTTCTTTTAATTCTCAAAACAATCTCCCCTTTGACTACACCCCTTTCACCAACTATTTAGTAAAGGACACCATAAACTTAATTACCGACTAATTGAACGACACACTTGCTAGTGCTCAGGCAGTATCTCTTTCGTGTGAATTACAAGCCGCCTTCGTTTACTATTAATTTCCCAGCAAAGGGGATTTTCCAACTACTTGGATCGTTCGTTCGTTCCTTGGGTTTATCTGTACGACCCAGTCGCATTTGTCTTTTGTTTACAAGGCGGTTACGTCAAGGCTTCTGTTTCTATTACAGATAAATGGCACTGGACTGTGCCAAGAGATCGTTTATTTAGATGGCGAATTACAGGAAACTATATACTATATAGACGGAGTTCTGTTCCATAGAGTACGGAGATACACATATGTATGATATATGGGTGGGCTTGGCTCTATCGGCGTAACTGTCAGTGTCTTGTCACTGGGCTATTGTTTATGAGTGGGTCCCCGAGGCTATATTTATGTTTTGAAGATAGTTTCCGATATGCGGGAGGTATTGTATAAATAAGGGGTATTTTCTAGTACTCCTCTTACTTGATACGTACTATCTCTGGACAGAAGTACGGCCAGATGTGTGGGGTTTTACGAGAAAGAAACTGCAGTATGAGTTCTAAAGAAGTTAAGATACAATATCTTTCATATTTATTTTGTAATTTTATTAACTTAACAAGCATTTCATTCTCTGAATTTATATTACCTTGCTTTCACCTTTATCTTTTCAAATGAAAATGTATCACTAATTTCTTTAAATTAATTTACGGCCTTCGGTTTAAAGTTCAATTAGACTTAGATCATATTTTTACTATTCCTGTCAACTAATAATCATTTTTATTGTGGCGGCTTCGATAGACAGTTGTAAAGATAGGGCTCTATCGCCGCGTTTTCCTTTCATTCATTCACTTATGTATATCCTATGACTAAGGGATTGCGAGTGAGTTATTATTTCTCGCAGTGCTGATTCTATTTCGCCTTTTTTCCTGTTCCATAAATTTTTTTCTAGCTGTAGAATAGATAGTAAATTCGCTGCAGATATCAGTCGCGGGGTGCATAGTACACAAGTACATACAGAATTGGGGCCCCATCACAGATACCATCCATTATTGTTATATTTTTGTCGGAGCTCGGAGCTAGCAGCTCGGACTTTTTATGGTCAGCAGCGGGTCCGAGCGAGCGATTTTATATTTCTTTCCGATCAAAAACGATCACTGACGAGTGTGTGAGTACAGAGAGGAAAATTAGAGAGATGTGCGTCAAATTTATTAAGAAAAAATCATCAGATTTTGTTTTTAAAAAATATAATTTTCAATTGTAAGCTATAATCGTCATTAGAAACATATGAAAATACTATTTTTGAGAAAAGTTTATGTACAAAAATGTAAGACAAAAGTTTAATCATTTCTTTAATTAATTTAATATACAAATAAAATAATTAATAGTAAAACCAATAGGGAATCTTCTTTCTCAATGTAGAAATATTAAATAAAGTTTCAATTAAACCCCATTTTCTGCCTAAAATGTTCCCAGTGTAAGCAAGTAAGTGAGCACTTGCTCGTTCTTTATATCAGAAAGGTTCGTCGCATTTTTTTGGAGGTCTCTTCTCAGACTCACTTGTTGGTTTTTTTTATTTTCTTCTATTTTAAATGGCTTGTCACCAGCCCACTCACTCACTCACTCACTCACTTATACTCTCTTTCTCTGTCGCTCCGAATTTGCTTCGGAGTTCTCTGAACAGCGATTTGTTTAGCGCCGGAGAGAAGAAAGGAAAAAAGGCAGGCAATCAATTGTTGAGCGGCCAGCTCCGGGCTTAGTTTGTGACACTTTGTGGCTGGTTCGCGGTGAGGCGTCGGCAAAATGCAATCTGGATCGCCAGATAAAGCGCAAACAAGATCAGGATCAAAAGGGGAATCCCTTCAAATTAATAGAAAACTAATTCAAAACTGTGATCTGTGAATTCTCTCACGCCAATCAGGGACAGTGTGTGCAAAAGTGAGCAAATAAATTAAAGAAAAAATTAATTGAAAAATTAAAAAAGAGGAACGGAAAAGAAAAAACACGAGAAAACCCAAGAAAACCCAAAGGAAAATCCCTTTAAAAAAAGGGTTACGCAAGTGAGTGACATTCCTGCAATTAATTGTACGCATCCTTGAGGTCAGATCAGAGAGTGAAGAACCACCACCCTTTCCGGGGCAGATGTCTTGCCTTCGGGAAAGTGTGCCGGATGAGACAGGAAGCTACATATGCTTGGGTATCTGCTCCTTCTGCTGTCATTTCCGTTGCACATTGCAAATTGCATCCTTGTTCAAGGCGGGGTAGCGCGTGCTACGTTCCAATCTGATCCCTGATCCTGTCTTGCAGCTTTCGTCTCGTATTAAGTTACGATCTCTCACACTCACACTCACATCTCTCTATCCTCAACGGTTTGACCTTGCCATAATTATAGTCCTGACCCCGCCGTCTGTCTCAACGATTCTGACTCGATTCGAGGACTCGCGAGTCCTTTTTTTTTTTGAGAGCGAAGAGCAGCGACTTCCGCTCCGCCTCGAATGCAAAACAATGGAACAGCAGTCGGAATGGTATATATAAGGAATAGCAGACCCTGTGAGTTCTGAATCCCGAGTCCTGTGAGTCCTCCTCCTGGCCTGTCAATGAGACATTCACATACAATTGAAGTTGCCCAGGTTTACAAGATCGACGCTGACTGATATACAAATCAAAACAGTAGAGAGCGCGAAAATAGTGGATTTTTAAATTAAATATAAATGAAAGCAATATCATATTTATTAAGAAAAATTATTTATTAATATTTTTCTATATTAAATATTAAAAAAATGTATTACATATTATATTGTATGAATTATTTTCATACAAAAACCCACACAACTCGCTCTAGAGTGCTTTTAACAGTCCTTTCTGTTAGTTATAATTTTTATTTCGTAAATTAGGACATAGTAAGCCCTTCTGGTAGTTATTTATAAATGTAAAACAAAGATTTTCAAGAAGTAAATATTATTTTTATTTCAAATATCAATAAAGTAAATTTTTATCAAGCTCAAAAGTATATAAAAGAAGAATTAAGAATCTACTCCTTAAATAAAATAATACAAATCTCCATCAGTCAGTTAGGAATTCTAGAATTTCCAAAATTCTACCATTTTATTTAGAAATTTCATCCGCGATTGTGCATCTCAGGAGCACTCTCTCTCACTCCCATTCCCATATGTTATGTTTTGCCAAAAAGAAGGGCAAAAGCAGCCCGAAGAAGGGCATTCCTACACACACTCGGCCCGCCACTCGAACTGGGAACAAAGACCTCGGATTTATGTATATATATGTTGGTATGTGGAACGAGACGACTTTTGATTCCTTCAAGAACTTTATTTTCTATTGCCCTGCACTCTGTAAAAGCCATTCACAAAAGCCGAGGCCAAGTCCTTAGATCCTTTGTCCCGGTGCAGACAGTTAGAGTCAAAGATCAGCCATCCAGCTGAGTTAATTACAGCCGACAGAACTTCCACAGAGACAAGCCGGAGTCACTGACTCTGAATGGAACTCGCATGGAGTCCTTGTTTTTATTTGTGAGTCCCTGGAAAGGAAGTGATGTTGTACCAGCCTCGGGCATTCAGCTGATCCACAAAAAAAGCCTATTTAATTCCCCTTTTTTCGCTCTTTTTGGCGCGTTAAAATATTTAAATTTCAGCTGGGATTAGGGAGAGGGAATATAAAAAGAGATGTGGGATTTATTTACTTATTTTGTAGTATTAAAAAATGCTTTTAAAATTTAAGGAAGAATATTATTTATTGATTTCTGGGGAATAATAAGAATTGATTTATTATTTCAGTGAAAAAGCCTACAGGAAATATGATAAACCCTTCAAGATTTTTTGTTAACTTTGTTTTTCTCTCGGCCATTACTTTATTTTATTTAATAAATTTAACGGACAAGAGAAAATAAATCTCATATATAAATAAAGTAAAAAATTCATTCTCCTTTCTTCTATTTATATTTTTCCTTTGATTCTCTTTCTTAAATAATTTTTAGACACACATGACGATCTTCCAAGATCCCAAATAATATCTATCCATGCTCACCTATATTTTATGTTCTTCCTCTAAAAATATTCCAATACTAAAAACGATAAATTTAATTTATAATTTCCATTCCCTTCCACCACAATGAACTTTGCAGTTCAATCCTTTAATTGAATTTTTATCACTTTTACGCCAAACAATTGAGTGTGTCCGTTGGCATTATCTATTCCGATCTGATTATTCATGGGCTATATGCACGCCCCTGTTACAGAATTATTATTGACTTTCACCGAGGCGTGTTTTCTACATGAATTATGGACAGGAGACCGACAAAAGAAGGGCAAACGAAACCAGAGCGAAATGCAAATAGAGACACATCCTTTTCTCGGTTAAAATATGTGACAGGACAAAAGGGGGAAGGGGTGCCTTGCTGTCGATTATGTTGTTTTAATTTAACGCTATTAGCGTGTGTGTATATGTGTGTATGTGGCGTCAGAGTCAACTTCAACCCTTAAAGGCCCTTCGGAATTAACCCGTATGTGTCGTGAGTTCCTAATTGAGTGCTGAGCTCTGAGCCCGCTGCTCCTGTCGATGTTTGACAAACGCAAACAGATAGGGATATGAGATATAGGGAATACATATAGATAGACGCCCCTTTTAGCACCTCTTTTGCTGTTTTTTTTGGGTTTGTAAATTATTAGCCTTCAAGTGTTCATGCAAATAAATAACAAGTGAACGATATTTATGGGTTTATTGCAAAGGGAAGGTAGTGGAAAATAGGGAAAGAAGAGTTTAGTGGGAAAGTATATTACAGAAAGGTATTTTAAAGGTATCTCAGACTTACTAAATATAATAAAAGCATTCAAAAGTTGTACTAGACAAGAGTTATTTTACTTTAATTTATTTTAAAGCCCTTTATTTGTCTTTATTGTATTACAACCGCTTGTATTTATCTCACTTATTTAGCATACAGCTCATAAAATTATTAAGAGCGTATTTAAAACCTCCTGATAACTGCCCAGTGACGCAATATCCAAGCTTTTGTTTATAAATAAATTAATATATATTTTTTTTATATAAGAAGATAAAGCTGTGACATGATTTTGAAGCGTGCTTTTGCTTCGAAAAGGCAAATGATAATTAAATCAATAATATTAAGCTAGAATTTCCCCTTTATAAATTAAATTTACCCAGAAATATATTTTCTTTATATAGAAAAGGTGATAGAATTTATCTGACTCAAGAATAAAGAGAATATATAATTATTTCTCATTTCAAGTTGAGTAACAAATTCACAGAATTTAATTTTGTGTTAATAACAAGTGTCCTAAATAGCCTTCAGTTTCTGGCTAAAAGCCAACCTTAATAGCCAGTCATTTAAGGCCTTTCCATACTCCAATTATCACCCAGAAAAACCTCAACAAAATGCCTGATTTTCCCTGAAAAAAAAAATCAAAGAAAAAAGAGAAAAACTTCCCCCTTGGAAAAAAGTTTAACGACAGATACAAAATTAAGTTGCAAACAAAAAAGCCAAAAAGCCCATGTACTTGTCACCCCAAACCAGCTGGGGAAAAAAGAGCAGCCAGGAAAAGTCAGGGAAAACCTGGAGCAGGAGGAAAACCAGGACCAGAAGCAGGAGCAGGAGCAGGAGCAGGGGAAAAGGGAAAAAGTCAACGAGGAAATCAGGCCCGGCACACTTTGCCTTTAGCTGCGGGCCAAAAGTCGTCGTCGCTTTCAATTATAGCCGTGAGTTTTCTCTGTCCGGAGAAAACACAAACACACACACATGTAGCAAATATACACATATACACACAGGGCCATAAATCCACACACACACACACACACACATATACACTGGCAGAAAAAGGTATAGGTATAGAGAGCCATTAGCCTAATGTGTGCTTATTGCGCACGCTTTGGAACAGACGCAGGTTGGTTTAGTGGGCCGAAAAACAAGAGGGAGTGGGGATGGGGGAAAATGGGGAAAATTCAGCAGGAGAATGAGGAAAATTCCGGGCTAGATGGCGGGGGGAAAATACACAAAGGGGATGCCAAAAGGATGTGGCAACCGCAAAAACCCGGGTATAACTTGCCACTTTGTCTGACCCAACAGCAGCAGGGGGGAAAAGTGGGTGGAAAATGGCTGCCTCAGGGGGAGGGGGGGTAGTGGTTGTGGGTGGTGTCTGGGCCAACCGCAAACAAACAAACACTGTGGAGAAACAGAGACAGCAAAGAAAAACAGAGAGAGAGAGAGCAAGGCACTGCATCTGTATCTGTGGCTATATCTGCAGCTGTATCTGTATCTGTAGCCGTATCTCCATTGCTCTTTATATATATAAAGAGATATATATAGCCGAGTTGCTTTATATAGAGGCTAGTGCATAATGAATGCGAAGATGTGCCCGCCCTATTATCCTGACTCCTCCCTCGACTCGTGTATCTCAGAGATACATAGCCGCATTCTGATAGGAAAAATCAAGGGATGCTTCCAGCTCTCTCTCTCTCTGCCAGTTGGGTCTCTGTCTCTCTCTGTCTCACTGTCTGGCATCTCCCTTCCTCTGTTGGCCTTGTGCCCGCAAGGATTCGAATCAGAATCACCAAGTCTCGGTTTCAGATAATAATGACAGAGCGAAAACTGACACAGATTTCCCGAAAGGCAGCCAGAAAGAGAGGTGGTCTCTGGGAGCGAGACAGAGATGCTGGGAGAGAGAGAGAGAGAACACACACACACACAGAGAGAGAGAAAGGAGGTTTCATCCCCTGGTATTTTTTTTTTTTTGAGAAGACACACACAGGACATCTGTGTGATCTGTGATGAGAGGTGAGAGTCGTGAGGAGCGGACCAACCACCAAAAGCGTATCCGCATCCGCAGCCCGAATTCCCCATTGAGAAATCCGAGACTCCGAGAATCCTCAGCGCCTGCAGACAATTTCTCAGTTCGTTGCTGAGCGTGCTGGCAATCGGAATTGAAATCGGAATCGGATTCCCAGTCGCTGTCGCTATTTCGCTGTTGCTGTTGCTCGTGCTGTCGCTGTCGCAGTCTCTGTCGCAGTCAGCGTCGCTGCCACCACACACACACACATTTTCCGACACAACAACAACAAACATTTATATACAATTCTGTTTTTTTTTTTGCGGCGATATCGCTTCTTTTGCTGGCAGTCTTGCGAAGACAACCGGCAGATAGAGACGACACCGTGGAAGAAGAAATCCCCTCTAAAGGAATAATAATATCCGGAAAATATCAAGTATACGCAGTGTGATGTCGTCGCGTCGCGTGTTATGAGAGATATATCCGTAGCCAAAACTAACACCGTGTGTTGTGTTTATTGTGATAATTACAAGTAATAGTTATTGAAAGCCAAAACATGTTGTTCGATCGATATGTCATATCAGGTTGGTGCCAAACGACGCGAAAAAATACAAAATAAATATATGAGGAACTACAGGTTCCCCAGAATCTAAATAAGTTTTAAGCCTTAAAAGCCGTTTACAAATGGTTTTAACTTTAATTGGCAAAGCGAAAGTGAATCAGAATTTGACTAAAAAATATGTTAAAAGAAAAACTAAGCTTAAGACTTGGGGAAGTGATTTTAAATAAGTGAAAAGAGACTAAGGGATCTTACTTAAAATGAAGTTAACCCCAAATAATAGTAATTATGCAGAATAAACTATAAAATTCATTAAAATTGATTACTAATTACATTTATATATATAATTATAATCATTTTAATATTGGTTATTTATGATGATGGTCTTTTTTCTACAAATTATTACTTATAGAGCCAGTCAGTGAGTTAAAACTTAAAATATATATTTATTTAAGCTTAAAAACAAACAGAAACCGGACATTTTCAGTGACAAAGTTCACCAAGAATATTTTTAAGCAAAGTTTGTTGCTCTTAACAATAAAACGATGGCCAAAAATAATTTATATTCGTAAAACAATACTCCAAATACATGTTTTATTTAGATATGAGTCTTAAAGAAATTCCAATTAAATTGTAATTAATATTTTCTTTGGTTCTTTTAATTTAATTTAAATATTTAAAGGTAAATTGCTTACCAATTTTATAAATACTTCGTTTCTTTATCAAATTCTACTATGAAAAGTATTCTTTACTAATTTGAATAATATTAAAAAAGAAAATAAGGAAGCAAGATAGTCAACAATAATTTTTCTTATAGATGCCATGAATTGCTTTACCCTTAAAATCAATTTTCTTATTCCTATAAAATGTATTTGTTAACCAACAATAGACCCTTTTAAGTCCCCCAACTGCAGCTTTAGATTAGCCAAAAAATTACTCCAGCCTCAACAAAAAAACATCTTTTAATCTTACCCTAAACTTTTAATGACTAGAAACTACTTAAAAAACCTCCCAATAAGTGCCATTAAAATCGATCCCTACTTATCACACGTTGAGGCAACAAATGTGATTACCTAAAAAACAAATTAGTTGAAAGCAACCATAAAGGAGGAGCAGGGGGGAAAGTGGCGGAAAAACCCGCTGAAAACACTTGTACTTGTGTTAACAACAGCAATTGGGCGATGTCCAAATAAACTCTCTCGAGAGAGAGGGCGGCCTTTTGAAGTGGCCCTAAAGGACTTCGCTAAGCGGTGTGAAGCCGTCGGCATTGAAGGAAGCATCCACAGGATGCTGTGTAAACAGAACGTGCCGCAGGGCCGCAGGATGTGCGAAATTTACAGCAGGTTGTTAGCAGGTTTTTCGAAAGGACAATTGAGGAACCCGAGAAACCAAAAAAAAAACCGTAACTGAAACCGTAACCGAAACCTCAAACGATATTTGTTTGCCCTGCTTTGTGGCTTATTTATTTTATATATATATACGGCCGATACTTATCTCCCTCCGGTTGCTGTGTTCCAGTGTTCCAGTGTTATCTGTGGAAGCGCTGTCATATTTTGTCTAACAGCTCAAATTACGATTTAGTTTCAAGTGCCCCGAACGATGTCCGATGGACAACGATGGACAAGACAAGGGCCCCGTGGCCGTAAAGCAAATATCAATAATCGCCGGGTAATTTGTGCGTGTCTACTTATGTTCCAAGCCCACCGATAATCTACAAAGGCAAAGAGTGCTTTTTATTAGTATTTTTTTAGCTTGACAACTTGGAAATGCCCTGTGGGGGTTTTGCCCTGACTAGGATGACACTTTTTGGGAGGTTTTTTCACCTGGGGGTTTTTAAAAATATTTATTAAAATTTTTGGCTCAGTTAGAACTATTTTATTTGATTTTTCTAATGTCTCTAATGTCTCTAAGTTTTTTTGGGGAATTTTAAGATAGGTTTTTGGAAGTCTCTTTTAAAGTTTAAGTTAAATCTTTAGCTAACAAATGTTTCCTCCTTATAATTATTATTTTTTTAAGTGTGGGGTTACTAAAAATTATTTGTTGTGTTTTTAAAATTATGTTTAGGTGTTTTACTGCCTGTTTAAATATTTTTGCAAGTTATTAAAACCTTATTTTAATGGGTCCTACAACTTTTGGCGTAAAAAACGTTTATATTTAAAAAAAAAAAAATAATTATATTAAAGTATATCTATTAATAAACATATATAATCGTTAGCCTTGCTCTCAAAATTCCTATATAAATCTTTTTCTATTAAATGATATTTATTTTCCTTAATAAATACCTTATAAACATTCCTAAATTCATGAAATTTCAAGCATTAATCCTTCGCCTTTATTATTATTTGTATTCTCCAACGATATACCAACATTCCTTTAAATTATTTTCTTTTAGAATAAGTAATTAATTTTCCTGCTTTATTATTTTCTATATAAAAAGGGAGGAATCTCCTTTTATTAAGTCCTCTTATCCTTGACTCTTCTGTCACTTGTTTTTCCCTTCAAACCTAGAGCCTTGTCTTGTCTTTTTATCATTTAATTTAATCGGCAGACAGCAGTCGTGTCCAGCAGTCACATCATTTAAATTGTCGGAATTATTGTGTCAACATTAAAAAAAAAAGAAAAAGAAAAACGAAAGGAAATAGTTGAAATATTTTCATAGCGATACTCAAACAGATTCCGATTCTATTTGCTCAGCCTGCTCGTGAGGTATCGGATACTCCCTGTATCCGTAAAAAAAGGGTAGAGAGACACCTGTCTTTGGACGGCGAAGCGAAGATAGTGAAAGGTGTATTGTTGTGTAGATATTTCTGTCGCCGGTGTCGGTGTCGCTGTTGTCGGTGCATTGCAAAATCACCCAGAGATAGATACTCCCTCCTCCTCGAGTGGGCACAGTACCAGGAGGTGAGATTGTCATCTCTGGGAGCTCTATTTTCGGCACTGACTTGACAGCTCGCAACTGATTAGGATTAGTGGAGGAGCCAGCGGTCGTCGGAAAAGTCATTTCTAATCGGTATCTCTTTTCTGTACACTCGACAGGCTCCAGCGGCGACGACTTCGATCCGAGTGCTAGTGCCGTGCGTCACCACCATCATCGCCTGGAACACCATCACCTGGATCATCATTTGGATCATCATCATCAACTCGATCTCAGTGCCAGGACTCAGGCCTTTCCTGGCTTGCCCTTGGAGCAGTCACTAGAAGAGAGATCCCCCACCAGGGAGGAGCATCATCATCATCATCCACACCAACAACACCGCCATCAGCATCAGTTGCAGCAGCTCCAGCAGCCACCGCCGCCCACGTTGCCCTTCGATTCGACAGCAGCTGCCATTGCCGCTGAGTCCGGTATGGAGCATTTCTTCAAGGACCCCTCCCAGGCGGAGCAGATCCTGCAGGAGTGGGCAAGGCGCCGGGAACCCATCAATGATCTGGATATTCGTGAGAGCGGTGTCTATACCAAGACCTCCTTGCAGAAGGGCACTCGCTATGGTCCTTTTCCTGTTAAGCTGTGCCATCAACCCAACGATCCACAGCTGGCTTGGAAGGTGAGTTTTTTGCTGGTTTATTAATTACTCAATATTTAGGGGGAAATTATTATTTAATTCCTTTGGAAAGTTGTTAAAAATAGGTATATTATCACGTTGGCCTTGAAGTTTTTGATAATTTATAAATATTTTAAGTTCTAGGTGTTCTTTTTTATTAAAAGCAACTTAAAATTTCAAAGACAGAATTTTAAGAACTTTAGGAACTAAGTATAACCTTCTTATTACTTTTACCCCAAAAATCAATGGTTATTTTTCACCACAAAAATATATATATATTCCCAAACAATCATAGGACAAATCCCTCAACTGATGTCCCAGAAAAACTATATAATATATCACCCAATAGAGCGAACCTTAAGCCTTTCAGCCTTAAGCCTTAAGCCTTTCACATATTTCTGGGTTTCAAATTTCCGTTTTACCGATTTCCCAATTTTTTATTTTTCGGGAAACTTAATCCCATCAGAACCGTATCCATATATGCACATTTTTATGTGCGAAAATTGCACAAGAATTGCTAGCGAATTGATTCATTTTTTTGGGGGTTTTTCGCAGGGAAAATCAAACGATTGGAAAGAGATTTGATTAGCAGGACTCCTCGAGGGTATCGATTGTCAGTCAAATGTGCCTAATCCCTGGCCAGAGCTAATTTAGCTCGGCCAAGGGTACAAAAAATCCACAAAGTGCACCCCAAATGAGGCTTAAGTCGGGGCCGGCTGATGATTCCAATTAGGGGAACGAGAGAACCCTTCGATCTCGGTTGTCAGTCAGTCAGTCAACTGACACTTCCTCCCTTGCACAGAAGCCGGGGCCAGACACAGACAATCCAATCAAATTATCGCGCCTCGTCCTGTTGACAAAATCCCTATCCTTTTTACCTACCGAACTCAGGTATTTTCTCTGTGTGCGCTACAAAAATATTGTTTCTGCCACTCGAGCGAAAATTGCAAAAATAACACAGATACACAGAGATCCCTTTTCGCATTTCGGTTTCCTGCCTTTATTTCTGGATGATCCTCAAATCAAGCGCACTTTTATCGCTCACATTTCCGTTTTGACAGATACATTGGCTGTGTCTCTGTATCTCTGCCTGATCCTTTAGCAGGATCTGCGATCCGTTCTGGCAATTCGAAGCCAGTTCCCTTGGCTCTCCTCGAGATTATCTCTGGCGCGTAAATATTTTCCTTGCCCATTGACTGTGTCATGTTTGGGTGCTGCTACTGCTGCTGCTGCTGCTCCTGCCTGTGGCCTCCTTTTTAATAAAGTTATGAATAGTGGAGTGAATGGGCAAAAGGACATGTGTGATGTCTGTCCGGGATTAGCGACAACTGGAACTGTTTGTCACCCAGTTTCACCAGGCCAAGGATATAGGATCTAGGAATGTCTCAATGATCTTATCAATTTTTTTAGTGGCTGCCTCGGATTGCAGTCTTTGGAGTTTGGGTTTGAAAAATGAGAGCTGATATAAAACGATTTTGATTGATATTAATCTTTTGAGATAAAGAAAGATATGTGGGAACTTTACAAAAAATAAAGACGAAAGCAAGTACTTATAGTTCTTATATTGAATTCGATAAATAATATAAATACCATTTTTTTACGTAACAATTTTGATTATATATTTGCCTTTGTCAACTTGCACAAAACAGATAAGAATTTCAAAGCTAATCTTCTTTGTTAAAAAAAAAGGGAAAACCCAGATAATTAGAGCATATTTATTGTCTTAAATCATTTATATTTTTAAGACAGAAATTTGTCTATCAATTTTACAATTTAAATATATAAATAAATTTAACTGAAGACTTAGTAAATAGTTTAAATAAAATAGTAGGAAAGGGTAGACAAATTTGGCACTTAAAAATATTTAATTAATGAACCTTAAGGTGTGAAAAATAAAAGAGCTGAGAAAGTAAAAGTTTAAATAGTTATATAAAGAAAAATACTTAATTAATTTTTAGCTCCTTTCTAAATAAAGAATTTTACAAAGGTATACAAAATAAATAAAAACCGAAATACAGGCAGTTATTTACAAAAACAAATATCTATATAAAAATGTATATTTTCCTTGACCTCTTCTTTATTTTTAACTGTTTTCCATGACAAATTCTTCTCCCTTTCAACTATTTTTTTTAATAGCAAAAATCCCCCTCATCTTTTTTGTAAACCCTTACAAAATTAAGTATATATTTTTGCAACTATAACTTGTGCATAAGCTCTCTTTTTACCCCATCATATATGTTTTATATAAATCAAAACACAGACTCTGCAACCTACTTGTTCAGCGTAACCACTTAAAAATTAAAAAAAAGGCAGAAAAAAATCATAAACACCCTCGTGGTAAAGTTTATTTCCCTTATTTTTTTTAGGAGGAGAATTTATATACATAAACTCCCATTTATTATATTTTTTTTCGATCTGGAGAAGAAGAAGCCACTTGAGGCGTTGTTAACTTAATTTTTGGAGCGTGCACACACATATGCCGCACTCACACACACTCTCCCTCACACACACACACACTCACACTTACCACTTAATCTGCAAACTGTAAAATGCCGTTTTTCCAAATGACTTCATAGACAAGAGCCTGACGGCGGCGGCTGCTCGTCGGCGGCTTGAACGTTGCGCATACGCAAAGTCATTCAGTTCAGACCACAAAAGTTGAGTTGCTTTTTTTTCGGTTTTCGAATTTGATTTTTAATTTGTGGTGTGCGAGTGTGTGTGTGACTGTGTGTGCTTGTTGTGGCGTCGCCGCGTCTAAGGCAGTTTTCGCAGCAGCCGCCGCTGCTAACGATTTTTATGTGAATTATGCGTATTTTAGCCTGGCGCCCGCCTCTGCCGCCGCTGCTTTTATTTTGTATACAAAAACTGTCGGTGGTTTTTGTTTAGTTTTTCGTTTTTTCTCTCTCCAGTTTTTTCTCCATTTCCCCTGGTTTTTTGTTTATTATTTTTTGTTTTCCCGGCTGCCTGCAGTTTCCCCCTTGGCTGCCGCCAGTGACCTTGAGTTTGCGGCGCAGACTGGTGGGCGGCAGCAGGGCACTCGCCATGGGCGATGTCTTGCTGGGTTTGCTTTTTGTTTTCTTTTATTAATTTTATTGATGGGTTTAAGGCCCATATTAATTGGTTGGAAATTGAGAAAAGAAACTGCAATCGGTAAAAATTATTATAAATATTGCCATTTAATTTTAAGTAATTTATTTTTCTTAGAAACAACTCTTTTCTTGTTAAAATATTTAAATTTAAAACCTCAAAGCCTTAACCTCATTTCTTTATACTTATTTTAAATTTTATTTCTTGTATTATATATTATTTTTATTTTTGTTTTTTTATCTTTACGCTTAGTTGTGTTTTTTAAATTATAAATAAATATTTTACATGTTAGATTATCGATTTTTGGTATAATATAATTTATACCCTTTTATGTATTTAATTCTAACTTTTTCTGCATTTATTTTTTTACTTAAATATTTATTTATACATAATTTAAAATGTGTTAAACAAATATATTCATTATTACATCAATTCTACAGGCGTATAACACTTAAAAAGCCAGCCAAGTGGTTTGCGTCTAGGCTTATCCGCGTCCAATAGCACAGTTACCCCTAGCGATTCCATAGATGCCGCCAGCAGTTCCTCAACAATTCCCATTACCCTTTTCCTTAAATTTAACATTTAATTATACATTTTAACTTTTAAAAAATTTAAAAATTTCTAAGTATAATTAAAATATTTCCCTATTATTTACAGGCCCATGCCGAGCACTTTAATGGCTGGCTAGAGCCCACATCCGATGTCTCTGCTTGGCTGAAGAAAATCCGCGTAATAGACGACAACGACATTATAGCCAAGGCCAATCTAGAGAGTTTCATTAATGGTGGTTGTGTGAGTATTAAAAAAGAACCCTTTGACCCCTTGACCCTTCGCTGACGCGTGCCACTATTTTTTTACAATTATTTTTCATTATTTTCTCCCGCATTTCTCTTTTTATTTTTTGTTAATAGCTTTATTACGAAACGAATCGTAGTGTGAGTGCCGGCAGCGAAATGATTGTGGACGGTCGACCCAAGAGTCCTGTACAGATCAATGAGAGCTTCATGGCCGGCGGCGGTGTCCTGGCCGCAGCTGCAGCAGCCGCGGCCGCAGTGGCCGCCGCCTCATCCTCGTCAGGATCGGGTGGAAAAAGTGGCAAGGGGTCATCGCTGCCCAGCGATGATCGCAGTGATCGTGATAATGGTGAGTTAAAAACTGAATTTTTTAATTTAAGGATATTTAAGGAAGGTTATGGTTAGTTTAGGAATTTTATTTAAATGTATTGCGTAGATTTTAAGGCAGTTTCTCGGGTTTTATCTATTATTCTTTTGGAATTTTGAATCACATGATTTTGTTGACTTTAAGGCAGTTTCTTGGTTTTTATTTCATATTTATTTATAAAATTTATATATTATACAAAGTTACATTCAAATTAAAACCTCTTTCATTCTACACCCCTTTAATTTTCAATTCCCTTAATTTGTAACCCAAAAATGATGTGTTAACCAAAGAATAGTTAGTTAAAAATTCCCCACAGACTCTCCTGGCTTGATTTCATCTCGATTTTAATGTATTTCCTATGTCCATGCTGGTGTGGCTAATAAGCGCAGCTGTGGTCTTAGTTGTCCCGGCAATTAATGCCTCTGAATCCGCATCCGAATCAGAATTTTTCGTTGGCAATGCCCATGACAAGGCTACTGGCACGAGCGGCAACAATCCACATGCGATACGATCTCTCGGCTTATGAGGGTCACCGAACAGCATCCCTTACTCACTCAATATATTTTCTATGAGCACCCTTTTGCCTCCCCTAAAAACTGCGATCAATTTGTGAGTCTTGGGCGCATGCGTCCGTGCAATATTGCGGCAACCGCACATGTTTTCATTTGTTATTAAAATGTTTGATAATTTCATTAGAGAGATCCATCAGCAAACAGAAGGAAAGAGGGTGCCGAGATTGTGTCAGCGATATGTCGTCAGTCGGGGATACATACATATATCCTGTATATATGGCACACGCTCAATTTAAGCCTAATCCTGCAACCCCCGGGTACGTGTTTGATTATAAACATGTGGGATTTACGAACAGCTCATTTAACAGTTTTCACACTCTCTCGTCCCTGCTAATAATTATCGGGAATTTAAATCTCACTTCAGGCTTAAAATTTGAATATTTTATGAATACAAATGCTAATCTCGGCGATCATACCAGGATTTTCCATTAACTTTGGCAGTTTTTCAAAATTTAAATTAAAGCCCAGCTAAGTCTGAAGTCTAAAAAGTCTGTAAGTTGTTTTTTCCAACCCGCTTTTTCCCTTTTAAAAAATAAAAAAAAAACACCTGTGTATGAGAGTCAACTTTTTAACGTATTTTCGTGCAAGTTTTCTCGCAGTTCATGCTTCGCTGACCGGGAAAATTCCTTCCCTTGACTTTACGCTCTGGCAGAAGACGAGAAGTCAGTCGACTCCAGATGTCCTGGCACAAGGATATAGCATGGAGAATATAGGTAGCACGGGGGTGGCAATGTGATCATTGTCACAGAACACGGTAGTCGCCGGAAAGGTGGCAAGCAGCGATCGTAGTGTGGTTGAATATATGGCAAAAGATCGCTGGATTTTCAGGGATAGTTACTACTTTTGTCCGTTACTTTTGCCAAAGGAATAGGTAATGAGTTTCGGAATTTTCTGGGTGGAAAATGCAAATGATAATGGTCAGGAGAGGAGGCAGGGTTAGCTGGCAAAAGCATGGGAAAGTATTAATTCAAATGAGATAAATACTAAAATAAATAAATAATATAAATATTATTTGTCATATATAGACAGCTTTAAAGGTTAGCATCTTATAAATTCAAGTATTTAAAAGATCTCTATCTCAAAAAACCAAATCTAATAACTCCAAAAACTCTTTAAAACCTTAACAAACTTACTTAAACTTTAAAATCAAATCACACAACTTTAATAACTCAAATAAAATCTCGAAATATCACCAATCAACTTGGGTAAATAGTCAATTTTAAGCTCTTAACTCCTAGACGTCTCATTTCGCTAATACCCAGCCATTCCCTCAATCACTGCCAGTAAAAACCAACCCACAAAGTTGTCAACTCCACCAGAGCTCTACCTTCCCTTCACCTTGGGGCCACAGAATAGAAACCATTCCCCAAAAAAATCAAATAAAATAAACACAAGAAAACGAAACCGAAACGACACTTTTGAGATGGCTTTCGGCTCAGGTCCGCGGCAAGTCTTCAATCGACCAATCAAACAATGGAACAAACTACAAACACGAACACATTCTCGCAGATACGTTCGTGCTGCCGCGACCAAGCCCCTAAACGTATCTAACTAAGAGATACAGATGCCGAGATACATTGACACTTTGTCGCTGCTCTGATGGATGATTAATGAGCCAAAATACAAAACAAAAAAAAAAAAAACAACAGAATACAAAAATAAAAAGCAGAATTAAATAAAAGGCTCGTGTCGCGGCGTGGCGTCTTCGGGTGTCACAATTTTGGGCATCATTAGGAGTGCCACCTAACCCTTTTTTTTTTCTCTATATATATTCCTTTTTTTTCAAATCGATTAGCAGGCGGATCTAAGTTTGATTTTGCAGCAGCAAGTTGTAAGGTGTAAATAATTCAATCAATCATTTGTCAACAGTTTTCGGCTTCCGTTTAGCCAGCGCTCGAGTCAGGGTCAGGCTTCGGGTTTTCAGGTTTTCGGCGATATGTGTAATTGGCATGTCAGAAGAGTTAAAGAGCTGCTGTGGTGCTGCCCCGCCTCCCCATATAATCCACATCCTGAATGATGCTGAATGGATCCATTGAGTTGTCAGTTCTTCCTCTGTTCGAGGCAATCCAGCTGCCTCAGGGGAAAAAAAGGGAGAGCAGGGAGATCAGGCTGCCGGGTGAAAGGCGTGAAAGGATGACTGTGTTTGGTTAGGGAGTAGAAGATGATGACAGGCACGGAGGCAGGACAATTGCCTAAATGATAAGGAATTGATTTGAGAGACGAAATTGGGGTATTTTGATTAATTGTTTCGGCTAAGCTGGTATTAAAAGAGTTAATAGAACAGGGATTACTGATTTTTTGAAGGTTTCCCTTATTAGAAACATATTCTTTATAAGCAAAGGTCATAGCTGCTTCTATAATAGTTACAAAAATATTATATTAATAAGGTTTTATAAATATATAAATATTTTTTTAGCAGATTTAAATTATTAAAATATTTTCTGAAAAAAGAACTTGCTAAGAAATATATTTTTAGAAGTTTTATATTTACTTCAAAAATTCCCACTAAAATTAAGTCAATTTTTAAATACTTTCTAGACTTGGCAGCTGCTTCTCAAGCTGGCAAGTAGGTTCCCAGGAATCCTCCCTACTTAGACTCAGGATAAGTTTTCCCAGGCCACCTCACCCTCATCCACTCCCACTCCCGAGCCTCACTCACCCATCCCAGGACCATATGTCGCAGAACCTACAGAACCTAGTACTCCTGGAAAGTCCTCCTACCTACACAGACACTTTCCCACCCAAAGCAGAAGGCAAAGTTCAAGAGCGGCCCACCCCCTGCAGTAGGAAGGAAAAGCAACCTCTTGGACGTGGGAATCTTCGCTCTTCGCCCTCTGCGGCCATATTGCACACTCTGAAAATTAACTTTTGACCCAAAACAGTAATTACCACATACTATTCTATATATTCTATAAACTCAACCGATCGCGAGAGGGGGTGGAAGACCCACCCTGTTGGGTGGTGTGCATTGCCTTGAGAGGCAACACCTGTTTGGAAGCCAAGGCAAGGTGCCACATAAATGACTTTGAAGCGAAATCAGTCCAATGGAACCATAGCACTGAAAAGGCAGTTAGAGGTTCAATTCAGAGGTTGAGGGGTTGACTGACTGCTGACCCCTCGGATGTGATGTGTTTGCATGCATAATCTCTGGTCATCGCCGTCATCCCTTAGCAGCTCTCTCTCTCTCTGTGTGTTTGTGTTTGTGTTGGTGTCACCTGGTGGTTGTCCACTCTCTGCCCCCACTGTCCACCAGCCCTGTGCTAAGTAGCACCCTACCCCGCCTTCTTGGTGGCTAGAAGTAGTAGCAGTCACCTCCTTCCCAACCCCTAAAACAGCGCCTCAGCTCTGCTCCTCAGCCGCTCTGCTCATATTCAACACTCATTTCCCCTAGGAATAGTTTAAAAAGAGGTTACACTGGGGGAAATATTTTTTTTTTAATATTTGGGGTCTTTAAATAATAGAAATATTTAGAGAATGTACAGAAAATTAATGGTTTGAGGTATTAAAATGAGTTTAGTGAAGTTAAAACTAAAAATAAATACAGAAACTACATTTTTATATTCACCCTTAACATTTGTCTTAGATAATACTTTAAAATTAACTAAAAATTCTCTCTAAAATATTATTTTCACACAAACAAGTTTGCTTGCATTTAATTTAGATTTTAAAATAATTTTCTAAAGGAAAAGCTACTTTTCTTTACGTGTTCTGTGTGTGCACTTGGCACTCGTCAGGAGTTGGCCAAGTTAACGGAGCGGAGGGCCAACAAAAAATAAAAGGGGTGGAGTGTGTGTAGCAGGGGTGTGTGTGTATGGTGTGTGTGTGGTGTGGTGTGTGTCTTGCCTTCCCAGTCGCCTTGCTTACTTTCATTTCGGGACAATTATCTATTCAACGTCAAGCTATGCGAGTGCCATATATGAGTGCACACGATTTCGTCTCCTCCGCTACCAATTTTGTGTTAAGTGTTTGCGTGTTTACCCCTGGTAGCTGTGTGTGTATTGGTGTGTGTGTGTTGGTCATATGCCAGTGCGTCCTGGCCAGAATACTAAACTAAAAAAAAAAGTGAAAAAAAGGACCTGCCGCAGATTGTTAGCGGGCAAACAAAACATTAGCTCGTCGGCATTATGCTCCGCGAACGACACACTTGTTCATCAAACGCGAAGCCGAACGGTTGTGTGTCAAGTGAGCTGACCCAAGTGATAACTTAAGGATCGAACGAATATATAGAGTGATCGTAGTTAAGGAAGATTGTGTGCTTGAGAAGTGTGAGTGTTTTAGTAAAGATTTTGTGAGGATTTCAAATAATTAGAAAAGTCTATGAGGATCGGTTTTGAGAAAAGATTTTAAGGAGATTTTAAATAAATATTTAAAAAATGTAAAGATCAATTTGACGAATTTTTTAACAATTTCATTAATGAGTTGTTGGCTTTAAAAAAGATATGAATAATTTTCGAAAGCATTTCAATTATTATTTATTTTTTATAATATCATAAAAAGAGCATTTATTTTACAATACAAAATTTTATTTTGTTAAATAGCTTAATTAATAAAATACAATCAATAAGAGTTAACTTTAAAATGCAATACAAGCATAAATAATTTAACAAACAATAAAAATACAGAATTTTACTAAAAAATAAGGTCTTAAATATATTTAAATATTTTTGAAAGTTATTACAAATGTTTAATAATAAATCTAAAATAAAAAATAGCTTCAGGAGGATGAGTTTAGTTTATATACTCTCAATAAAATCCTTTTAATTTGTTTTACGTCATTTTTAAACTATTCTTAAATTAAGCTTAAGCTTCCCTTCCTCGTAAATAATTTAATAAAATTACTAATAATATTTTCCCTTAACTTTTCCAGGTGATATTGATTTCACAGACGACGAAAACGGTTTCGACTTACGCTGTGAGGTCTGTGATAAAGTCTATCCGGATTTAGAACTGTGAGTACTGCCTGTTAATTGCCATTAATCAGACCCCCGCGGGGACCGCTCCGAGACTCCTACTTAAACCCAAAATTTCGCGTAGGAGAATGTCTGCATCTCAAATTGCTTTGGCATTTAAGTAGCAGCAGCATCGGCCATAATCTAAATCACACAAAAAATATAAGCCAAAACCGAAACCAGCCCCCAATTAGCTTCCAACTTACCCAAAAGAATTCTGGGTGCGCAATCGGTATATGTATGTGTTTGTGTAGAAGTTAAAAGAGAGAAACCGACTTGAAAAAAAATAGAAAAAATAAAACCCAGCAGATACAAAGTATCTGCAAATGTTGCTAAATGCTTTGGATCTCTGTAGATCTTAATTAAAACCCGATGGCGATAATAGTGCGGCCAATAAAAGTGCCATTAAGGCATTCAGAGCGACGAAAGTGAGAGTGATCGCCAGGTTTCTTGGTCTGGATTCCACCTGGCGACCATGATTGGTTTTTTATGGGCCCAAATGTGCAATCTGTAGGTGTTAACTGTGGCTTAATGTCCCCCCCTGCCTGCTGAAGTATTTTCGATTTCGTTTCGGCTTTACTTAGATTTTAAAGGTTTTTTTTCTGCTTCTTCAGTTTACGGTTAAGGGGTTTCGGTAGTCAGTGATTAGAAGAAAGGGAAATCGGAGGGGTAGAGGGAGAAATGTTGACATAGGGAAATAGGGATTAATTAAAAGATTTTATACATTTTAAATTAATAATAGGAATCAATAGACTTTTCTTTTTAGGCAAAGAACCATCAATAAACACCCATAAACTTTATTATTTTAACTCATAAGATATGCTTACAATATTTATGCTTTAAAAATATGCCCAGAAACATAATTATGATCCTTTAAATATAACTAAAAATAAAGAAACGTGATCAGTGCTTAAATATTCCCCTTAAAATCAAACAAAAAAGAATATTATAATATTTAAAGCTCATTAAATTAAAAATATTGCTCATATTAACTTCTCTAAATTAATTAAAGCTTGAATATCTATTCTAAATCCTTTTCTTTTCCCTCAATTTACACACCAAACATTGTAGACCATTTCAAAGGATAAACCCACTCATAGTTAATGCAAAAGTATTGTCTAATATTTACAAATGTTTTGCCTTGTAATAAATAAATGAAACCAAAAGCCACAATGACAAAAGCAACAATTGACACAACACGCAAATGACATTTCTATATACAAAAGCAAAAAAAAAAGGATATAATCGCCTGATCTAGGCCCTCATATATATATTTAAGTTGAAGTGCTAAAAGCGAGCTTTGATTTGATGTTTTGGCCAAAGAGAGAGAGAGAGATGTGTTTTGTGTGTGTGTAGTTACCGTTACACGAGTGGGTGTCCCGGGGAACCCCCGCGGACCAGCACTTATCAGTTGCCCAGTGATTTATTGAATTTTACATGAGGAGTCAAGTCAGTCCAGGCCACGGATGGAAGGGAAGCTATGCGAGCAATGTCTGCGTGTCCGGGGCTGTCTCTTTTTTATTCTTTTTTTATTTTTTGCCATTTATCTGATGTCGAACATGCATGGCTCTGTAAGCCAAACAAACGCCCACACTTCAGGTTGAAAAAATACATATATATCCAAATGGGGGGCTCTCGGAACTATCAACTCTTCCATGACGATGACAAAACAAAGAAAAACGAAAACGTTGCCGCCTCTCCTGTCGACATCAGTGCTTGGTCTATATATTTTTCCCTCATTTTTTTTTTGCTTGATTTTCCTACGCCCACGAACCAGGGCGATAAGCATCGTAGAACTCCGCCAGGCACCACCACCACCACAATTTTCCGTCACCAAGGACGCCTTTCCCCCATTGGCTGCAGCTGTTCTGCCCCCGAAAAAAAAAGATATATGGAGAGATCGCTTATCACCTGGCCGGGCGTATTAAATATTGAACATCATTTGACTAATTGACGCCCGTCCCCAGGCAAAAAAGGAAGGAGCAGGGATTTCCCTTTTCCTTTACCCCGCTCAGATTCTCCCTGGCTTTCCCTCTGATAGCCACAAAGGCGTGTGAACTGCCACACATGACTTTGATTGAACCGCGAGAGCCGCCAGGAAAAATGTCACAATGCTAATTTCATTTGGCGATGACAGGCCGATAACAGGAAGGATAGGAAATTAGTAGCTAGTCTTGGAATTTTCCCTTCAGTTTTCCTCTATGTATAAACTCCAACTTATCAGAGTTTCTTCTTGTTGTTTTTCCAGGTTGGACGATCATCTGGTGGTTGCCCATCATTTCAAGCAGGACGAACACTCCTGCAAACTCTGTCCGCTACGATTCTGCCATCGTCCTTTGCTTATCAAGCACGAAGCGATCTCCCACAATAATATAAGGAAATATTCCTGCGAGAATTGCAGTAAGGTAAGTCGTAAAAAAACTTAAATAAAAATATTTGAAATACTAAGAAAAAGGTTAAAAGTTGAACTAGATTTAAACTGTAGGATATTCCTTGTTAAATTCAAGTTTAAAGGTCTTAAATCTAAAATATTTCATTATTTAAATTTTATATATTCTTTACTATTTGATAACTTAGTTAAAAGTCTTTATATTTTCCAAGTTAAAAGGTTTCTGCTTTATTCAAAAGGGTTTTTGGGTGGAAAACTACCTTTCCTTAAGAAAAAAGATCACCCTTCTCCTCCTGATCCATAAAACCCACTCATTCCAATGACGTTAAAGAGAGAGCATCCAAAATCCAAAGCCATATAGCTTCTGTTACCGGCAATAACCTTCGGATGGAAAAAAAGTTACGCCGTCATTAATTATTGTATCAGCTTTTCGGCTTGGCAACAAACACATAAAAAGACTTTTGATTTCAAGCGGATCAATAGCCGCGGGCTGCTAACTTGGCTCTTAAGAGGCGGTGTGTGTCTCCACCTCACCCTCTTCTCACCATTACCCCCCCGGTGACTCCTTTAAGCCGAGCGAGCACGCGCTCAAAAGCCGAGAAAAAGCCAAGAAAAAGCCAAGAAATCAGGGCGTGTACTCTCAGCGAAACACTTAAGCGCTTTTTTCGGTAATGAAGAAACCCTGTCCCAGCCCCACTTTTCATTGTCTGGGCATTGTTCATCTTCTTGGCTGCATTTGAATGCCAAAGCCAAAGCGAAATTAAAGGGCTTGGAATAGAGGCAACCATCCATCCATCCATCGAATCATCCGATCCGAGATTCAAGATCCCAGATCCATCCATTTCATGCGTCATTGTCATCGCAACTGCTGCGACTTCAACTTCGACTTCGACATCGACATCTTCCCGAGATGTTTTAATGGCATGTTGATTACGATCTTGTGGTCTCCGCTTTTCGCTTTTCCCTTTTTCCATTTCCAAATCGAACCTCGAACGGTATTTCCAATGTCTGCCGAGCATTACAGTTAGTTTACTTAGCGCTCTGTAATTGTTTCGGTGGCATGTAAGTAGCACGCATTGTGGTTCCCCCACACTCTATTTCCATATAAAAAAAAAGGGTAAAAAAGAGAGAGACCATAGAAGAAACCCATCCCTAAATGGGAGCCACTCTAGGCCCAAAACAAATGATGATCGATCTTTTCGGTTGCAAGACTTTCGCTGGGCTCCGTTGAGCTTTCAAAGATCTCTCTCCACGGACCCTCAGCCTTTGCAGCTGTCAGCTTTGTTTGTTTTAAGCAGTTGTTGGGCTTAAAGCGTTACCAAAGGGATTTGCCACGGATCTACAAGGCTTTTTTTTTTATTGGGATGAGGTAGAGCAGGCTCAATAGGGTTAAGGGGGCTATAAAGTGGGGGGTTAAATGGGCTCAGCAATGCGTGGGGTTATCTGTGAAGGCATGTCCAGAAGGGGATAATCATTGAGGCTTTAGACAAGATATTCTTTCTGTGATAAATATTTAAATAAGATTAAGAGAGAGGTTCTTTCTTTTCTTTTACTTCTTTTTCTAGTTAATATTTTATTTATTATTATTTAAAAATTTAGACAGCCTTTAGTTATTCTTTCCGTGTAACTTTAACCAGAAGTTTCAACTCCATTAGGCTACCAGAGTCTGATCCCATCTTCAGGCCATGCAACCGCGGGCACTGATGCCTTGGCTGACCCCAACGTACGCTCCTAGATCTGCCCCCTTTTCCCTCTTCCTTCGGTCTCTCTCTCTGTTGGTGTCCCCCCTTCCATTACACATTCCATGGCAAAAGGCACAGATCTCGTCGAGACTCCGCTTCCTCGCTCCTGCCACCTCCTCTTCCCTATGCCTCGAATGCCAAAAACACCTACACTCAACCCACTGAGGCAACAACTGCTTTTCATCTTTTAAAGCACTGCAAAAAATAATGGGTTTTCATAGGGAAATATTTCTTTAAAATCTTTTAACTTTTCAGTATTTATTAAACACAATTAAAACATTTTTTTAAATATTATTCAATGAATATTGTTGCGGAAAATCGTTGAATCTTTTTTAGTAGCTTGGATAGGGACTTCTTCGTGGAAACAGTTTTAATAAATAAATATTTTAAATTAATAAATTTAATCACTTAAATCTTTAATATTTCCTTAAATTTTCCTCTCTGTTTCCCCTCTCTTGTTGTTATTGTTATTGCTGTAACACCATGATCGTCGTTGTCGTTATATATATTTTCCCCTCCTTTTTTTTTACAATTTTTTTTTACCTTTTTTTATAATTTTTTGTTTGTAGTTGTTGTCGCTGGTCTTTTGTGGCGTTTTTCGCCTTTTTGGAGAGTAGTTGAATCTAATCCATTTGATGTAGTTATAGCACGAGCTATTCTTGTCCGTCCCGGCCACCAGTCTCCCTCTCCCAATCCCCATCTCCCCCGCTATATCCCAGCCTTTGTGCGATGGAGATAGACAAAAAAGGCTGCCTCGATCATCGTTTGATATGAATTCGTAGCGCATTATGACAGCATGATTAGGCATAACAGTTTCGTACAGAAAAAAAAATAAGAGAGAGATATATATATATATATGGTAGAAGGCGACGGGGGAGTCGAACTGCTGACCGAAATCAAGTTTGAAGTGGGTACACATAGAGCACCAAACTGGATGCCAGGCTGCCTCCTCCGCTTCTCCCGGCAACTGGCCCCTAATCCTACACACCGAGAAGCCACATGGATCTGTCACTGCTATGTAAAAAGTGCGAGCTTGGGCACAGATTTAGGGCTGGTTGCAGTTTGTTATAGGAAAATGTGGATTTTTTTGAGCTTAATATCATATTTTTATATAATTTATAGGATTAAGGCATTGGAAAAACTATTTCTAAAGAACTATCTTTAGGAATTATTTTTTGAGACCTTTTTTCATTTAGAAATATATTTTTTTAATACAACTTTATATATTTTATTGGGAAATTATGAGACCTACTTTTCTCTTATTTTTTTATACCATTTTCCATTATAAAATTATATATTTTATAAGGAAATTTTATATATTTTATTAGGAAATTCTATTTAGAATTTCTCTAAGCTTCTTTTTATTTAAAATCATTTTTTCTTGGGTTCTTTTCTGACTTTACAATTTTTTCTTCAGCCTGTTTAAAGCCCTTTTTCTATATCCTTTCTAGCTTTTTAAAATTTCCGGTTTAATATATATTTTTAAAGTTATTTAATACTTTCATTCCCTTCACTTTATCAAGGGCTTGAGTCATTGGGCCTTGTCCATTGCCCAGCCCTGATATATCCACACAAATAACAAATTCCGGTGGCCATTCGAGGCGGGGTGATGGATGCTTCGAGCTGCGAGGCAATGACAATTGTAGCAATTGATGTTAATAATTGACGAAGGTGTTCGTGGGAGGAGATGCTGTGTTGTTATTGCTTATGGCTGCTCCGGTTACCTTTGCGTAATCTCGGAGAGCGTCGGTAGAGCTTCAGAGACGTCGATCGTCGGTTATTGTCTAGCCAAAAACAGATCCGTTTAAGCGGCAAAAGCTACGCAGCAGCAGCAGCAGCAACAGCAGCAGCAGCAGCAGCAGATGATTGATTAATTTCAGTTTCATTTCATTTGGTTTTTTGGAACCAGATCAATCCAACCAGTTCCCTATTTTGTACAGTGCAAAAAATGCATAAATTTGAGATGGAAATATAAATAAATTAAGCTAGAAAATTAGGCATTTTAAAGCATAAATAATATAGTTTTTCCTGAGCTCCTCTTAAAATATATTCTCAAAAATAATAAAAAACATTTCTTCCCCCTTTTTCTTAGTGTACTTTTGTATATGTTTATTCCACCAACCAATCGCAACCAATCTCAAACGTATTTTCGTTTCGTTTTGCAGGTTTTCTGTGACCCCTCGAATCTACAGCGGCATATTCGCGCCTACCACGTCGGCGCTCGCTGTCACCCTTGTCCGGAGTGCGGAAAGACGTTTGGAACCTCGTCGGGGCTGAAGCAGCACCAGCACATCCACAGCAGCGTCAAGCCCTTCCCCTGCGAAGTGTGCTCCAAGGCGTATACGCAATTCTCGAACCTCTGCCGCCACAAGCGGATGCACGCTGCCTGCCGAACGCAAAGCAAGTGCCACAAGTGCAACCAGAGTTTCAGCACCACCACATCGCTGACCAAGCATCAAAAGTTCTGTGATTCAACGGGCTCGTACCGCCAGCAGCAGCAGCAGCATCAGCATCAACAGTCGCCGCTGAGTCGCCATCACCCGCATCCGCATCCCTACCAGCAGCATCCGCATCCCCAGCATCCCCATCAGCATCCGGCCTCTACGCATCCAGCAGCAGCCGCCACAGCCACATCAGGATCTGCAGTTCCAGCGGGAGGAGAGTCCACTTCATCTTCATCTGCCACCGCTGCTGTTGTTGCCGCCATGTCAACGCCGCCGAATCCCTTCCTGATGTTCCGCACAGGAGCGACATTCTTCCCCGGCTTCCCGCCCTACGGCCTGCCGGGAATTTTCCCGCAGAGTCCCCTGAGAGCCGCCAATTTCCCGCTTTTCTTTCCCAATCCCCCCATGGATATGGGCTGCGGCATGCCTGGCATGACTTCGCCAAACTCTGCCTTCCGGCAGCAGTTGCCCTTTGGCATGGGACCCATGGAGGGACAGGACAGGGGACAGGACAGGGGATCACCACCACACCAGACGACGGATGCCCATCTAAAGGCGGAGGAGGAGGAGGAGCACAAATTGTCGGTAAAGTCCGAGGATAAGCTCAAGAGGGAGCCTTTGCTGAATGTGTCCGAAGGCGATGAGGAGGAGATTGAGGATGAGGAAGAGGAGGAGGAGGCTGAGAGTAGTCATAGCAATCTGGACTTGACGATCAAATCGCAGGAGGAGGAGGAGAAGAAAATCAAGGTCAAGAAAGAGGAGAAGAGCGAGGATCAAGGCGCAATGAAGTCAGATGAACCCGAGAGGCTGGGCAGTCCCGATCAGCAGCAAGTGGAGGATGATAGGGTAGGTTCAAAAGATATATCTTTAGATTTAAAGGGAATTCAAGGACTTAAAACCTTCTTCCTTTTGTTTCTTTACTTATACTAATTTCTTTATATTTTTATCTCTTATCCTTAGAAATCCATTGATATTGTGAGCACACCACCGCCCACGGATGCTCCTTCAGCCAGCGGCGATGCCCCGTTGGATCTCTCCATTTGTCGCAAGCGTTTGTCGGGTTACTTTCCAGCTCAGCCTGGCAGTCCTGGCCTGCTGTCCTCCAGCCTGATGCGTTTCCTGCCCTCCACCCGAACCGAGGAGGATGAGACTGATGGCGAGCCGCCTCTCAAGTTGCGGAAATCACACAGCTCCGGGGAGTCCTCGACATCACAGAAGTCCTACAAGGGCAGCAGTCCCACGCCCACAGCCTCGCCGGGGCCCACACCTTCACCATCACCACCCACCAGTGCCGGTGGAGAGTTGAGCAGCATGTCCGAGGGAGCAGGAGTGGGTTCCGGTGCGGGATCAGGATCTGGTCTGGCAGCTGCAGCGGCAGCAGCAGCCGCAGCAGCGGCCGCCGGCGCCGCCGAGGCTGCTTTGGCCGCTCACTATACCCGCCAGAATCCACCCATACATCCGATGATGCTGGAGGAGATCTATCGCAGCCGGTTTTCTTTTTTATGCCCAGCGGGCGGACGGCCCGGCATTGAGGCTTTGCTGGCGGGAGCCGCCGCCAGCGCCGCCTCAAAGCGGCCGCTTCCGCCCGTTAAGTACGGCACCGGGGCAACGGGCTCTGTGGGCTCCTCCGTGGGTCATCCGCTGAAGACCAAGGATCGTTATACGTGCAAATTCTGCGGCAAGGTGTTCCCCCGCTCGGCCAATCTCACGCGGCACTTGAGGACGCACACCGGCGAGCAGCCGTATCCCTGCAAATACTGCGACAGGGCCTTCAGCATCTCCTCCAATCTGCAGCGTCATGTGAGGAATATTCACAACAAGGAGAGACCCTTTCGCTGCGAACTCTGCGACAGATCCTTTGGCCAGCAGACGAATCTCGATCGGCATGTGAAGAAGCACGAGGCGGAGGGCAGCAACTTTCGGGACTCGCCCAGCTCCGCCTCGGGCGTGGCCGAGCGGGAGGAGTACTTCGATGAGATCAGGACCTTCATGAACAGGGTTTACACACCGAATAGCTTGGCAGGAAATGAGGGAGATACCGAGGAGGATGATCAGTCCTCGGTGATCCTGGAGAAGAATTCACACCTCAACAACAACAACAACAACAACAACAGCAGTCACATTAGCAACAATAATCCCAAGTTGCTGTACTCGTGAGCTTGAAAAGGGGGAGAACTTGAGGGAAATCTTTGAGGAAAATTCAAAAAGAACCTCGAGAAAGAAAAACTTGAAGAAAACACTTGAAGAAAAACTTACTTTAACTCTTACTTAAGCGTGCCTCCGAGAGGGAAACCTATCTCTAAGTAGTTACCATTTTCCACTAAAAACTAAACCCAAAAACTAAAACTAAAAAACACTAAACATTAGCTATGCAATCAATGGAAAAAGACGGTGAAGCATCAAAACATAAACTAAACACACACACACACACCAAGCTCTATAAACTATATACTTAAAATATATATATATAAAATATACTTAAACCCACTCTAAAAAAAAACACCTTAACTGTGTAGCTAATTAAACAATTAATAAAAACATCTGTACATAGACATATATATGCCAGTCTTAACTTCAACTACTTCGGAACTTTGTGGATTCTATATAAACTATATATATTTGGATATTTTGAGTGTGTATACATAAATCTATATATGATATATATAATGTAAATCTTATGTACAATGTAAGTCGTAACATATTTATAGAGCTAATTATTGCAATTCTCAAGCAAAACACAACAAAATTAAAAATAAAAACAACAGAAATCAATTTTATAACATTTACTTAACGTTTAATTATATTATTATTATTATTAAATATATGAAAAATAAAAAAACCAACAAAGATCGTTATGAAAAATGAAAAATCAATAAATGAAACAATCGCATTAAAAGTTCTATGATTTTATTATTAAAATTGGGTAAAGGGAATTTTTATTTTACTCTTTTCTTTTATTAAAATTACTTAATTAAATTAACCAAACTCTGCAGTTAATATTTAGAATATTCTCTTCAATTTCTTAGGGTTTTTTATATTATTTACCATTTATTTTGATAACAAATATTTTTTAAAGTACAAAACCATTGAATTAATTGAAATAAAAATGTTTACATATTAAAAAATGCGTAAGATTTCCTTTTTAAATTCTCTAATATAAGTCACAAAAGTTCTTTTCTTATTTTTAAGTATTTTTCTGACTATCTACCTTATAATTTAATGGAAAATATTTTATTAACCTTAAAAAACAAGAAATAAACTGGGTTTATAATTTTTACATATTCTAAAGTTCCTTAAATTCCCCATTAAAATTCCCCAACTTGCCATTTGTAATTTATATCAACTATTTTCAACCCATTTATTTTAAAATAAAAACCGCAACCAAAGTTTTGTGGGCATAATAAAGCCATTGAATGAGGTTGGCTCATCTACACTCAATTACCGCATAAAAGAAGACTTTATACACCCATCAATCCTGGCCACAGACCCCGAAACATACATACATAATTGTGAACGAAGGCATTTGCCTATAAGCCAACTTGCCCCGGATTATTAATCATCCAAGGCAGAGGCATAAATGGGAGATCGAAAAGAGCCAAGAAATACGCAGCGGAAAGCCAAAACTTATAGCTTTTTAATATACCTACAGCCATCCATCCCCGATCTCTTGCCGATCTCCGATCTGAATGCAAAGGCGTGATAGCAAAGCGAGTTAATTACCCTTCCGGTTTAGAGTGTGTTACGCCTTTGGCGAAATGCGGTTAAAACTATATGCCGCCGATCTATCCATGAATACTTTTCATTTTTTCGCTCCGTCTTTTGTTTTTAACTGAATTTTAAATTGTATTAGCCGGGGCGCTCCGCCATTTGGCATCAATCATTTTTTTGCTATTTTATTTTTTAGTGCTTTTGTTTTCCTTTATATTTATTTTTTTTGTTGTATTTTTCAACCTGTGCATAACCATCGATCGACCGTTACTCGAGTGGCATATAGCCGTGTACAAAAGATCAGTCAAATAGCTGCGGTTCGGTCACTTTCGATTATGCGAAATACGCCTGGCAGTCAGTCGGTAGCCAAAATAATAATCTTCGGCCACAATTGGAGTCAGACGGAGTCAACTCTGGGGTATGCACGTAGAGAAAATTGGGGGAATTTGAGTTGGTAATTTTTTTGAATAGAATAAACAATTTTTAAATATTTTTAAACGTTTAGAAAATGTATTTAAGCTTTAAAATTAGCTTCAAATAATTTTTCCTTTCATACATATTTCGTTTATAAATTTCCAAGTTTACAAAAAAATAATAACAACCAAATAAGAGACTAATTTAAATTTGAAAGAGTCATTTTGTGCCAAAAAATATTCGTTTGATCTTAATAAACGATAAGTTGATAAGCAAGTCTTTTATAATATTGAATTTCTTTTTAAAATGATATATTAACTTGATATTTCCATAATTACTTACTTATGCAGAGCTGGAAACTTCAATTTATTTAAATATATTATATATTAAATATTATTGAACACAGGAAATATTATTTTGAACTTTTACTCTATCAATTATAATTTTGATGAATTCCCAATGAGTTCTTCCATAAATTTTGATATGAATAAATACTAAATATTTACTTTAAATTATAGAAAATATTTATTTGATTTACATTTTGTTGTTTCCAAATATTTATTCATTATTCAACCTCTTATAATATTTATTTCCCGTGCACTTCCCCCAACTGCCCCACCCTGTTTGGCCATGGTTGCCGTTTGTTGGCCCTGACCACAGCCAACTTCCACAAATTGTGCCACAAATTTGAACGCAAAACTGGCCAAATTATGCTAAATTTGTGTGGAAAACAGTAGATAATTGGTAATTGGTTTCACATCCAGTCTATAGCCGCCCTGCCACGAAAGAATCTAGACATTAGTCGGTTATTTGGTCACAGTCTTGCGTCTGCGTCTGGGCGTTAATTGAAGAAGGCATAATTTGCAGTTCAGTGGAGCAGCCACTCGCTCAGATGATCGAGTTCTTGCCCAACATGTTGGCCAATTATATTTGGGGTTACCAATATCATATAGTATACTATATATGAGAGCAACGGTCGTTAGTGGATTCTTTATGGCAGCTCAAGGAGACTGGACCGATTAAGACATTAATATTGCGTTGGGTTTATTGAAAATTTAGAGAGAGGCCGAAAAGTTAAATGGGCTTTAAAAATGGGTAAAAATTATGGTTAAATTATTATAGAAATTCCAGATATATTTCCCTAAGGAAAACTTGAAAGAAAACCCCCCACAAAGGTCAAGGAATTTGCCATTTAATAGCCATCAGGCCTGGTCAAGTGCTTTCCCACCTTTCTAAACGCTTATGGCTGACCGAAATGCTTTTTAATATGATGATCCTCTCATAGCTTATAGTTTAGCTTAGGAATTTTCCAAACTATCTCTTCTAGTAATTTCCCAAATCCAGATCTCCTTCACATTGAGAGCTGTTGTAACCTTATTGGGGTCACTCACACCTCACTGATTACAGAGGAGCAGCAGCAGGCCTGGCCCAGGGATCCACCCACTTTCTGGGCATCCCAGAGAATTTTTTTTTTTGAGGCTGTCCGTCCAAATGAGCCAACACATTATGATAACGAGCATGGCTAAAGCTAAACCCGACCGACGGTGGCCTGGATCGAAATGTGGAAATTCGGAGGAGCACCGAACGAAGGCGATCCATAACGCCCTGACTAAGCAACTGTTGATTATGTGCCAGTTGCCACAAATGGCCATTGTTGCGCCCCAGTTACACGCCCCGAAGAACCGAATCGAATCGGGTGGATATATAGTAAGGTTCGAATGTGAATGTGCACTGGGGGAAAATAGAGTAGAGAAAGCTGTAGTAAACTAATAGAATCTATTAAAATATGGAGCGCTTTTTGAAAAAGGGAATGTTTAGTGTTAAAAGTTACGTATTATCTTATATTTCAGACGATTTTAGGGAAAAGAACACTAGATCACTATCGATGCCGATAAAACTATCGATAGTTGTCCACCTCTAGTAGTAATCATAGGATTTTATCGAGTTAAGAGCTTGTAAAGGTTTAAAATTTTGTTTTTAAAACAGAAGCCCTTGTAAAAAATATGCTTAGATAATATTTAATATTTACTATTAAATTGAATATACAAATTTCCTATGGTAATTTAATATTTATAAAATATTTATGGATAAAAAACTCTTTAAAATTTAAGTTTCTTTGAAATTGTAAACCATATTTATTTATAATCTTCGGAAAAACTCAAAATAACATATTCTTTAGCAAATATTCTAATCTTTTTTATCACTTAAATTCCCTTAAATTTTCCCCAATTTTCCAAAAGTTAATTACCAATTTTTTCAAGTGTTTTTAGGTGGAAAAGCGCATCAGTGCGCACATTAGGAACGACCGTTAAATGCGACTTTCGAAAGGCTGGGCACAAAATGCTAACTTAAACGGATGCAAATGTAGACACAAGCCAGAGTTTGAAGGGAATGGGAAAGGTAACAGGGAGGAGGGTGGAGGGTGGCAGGAAAGCCAAGTTGGCCACGTTAATGGCACAATTATGGCCAACGAAATCGGGCAAAACGGAAGACGTGCAAAGCGCAGAGCACAAACAGAATCTAGCCGAAGGATATCACGCGTATCCCATTGATCCATGGATCCATGAAGACCCACATTGCCCGGGACGGGGCAACTAACTCCGGCTAACTGTAGTTCATAACTTGGCTAAGACCGAGTTTGGGGCTGAAGGTAGAGCTGAGTGATTGGGCAGACTTTGGGCTTTTGAATGAACAAACTAAGAGTTGATTTACTTTGGGAATTAAATGAGGTTTAGGGAATTATTTAAGGCTTTAGAAAAAATAAGTATTTAAATAATTAAAAGAAAGAATAGGTGTAATTATAAGCAAATATTAATTGTTACCTTTTTAAGGTCTACATAAGTCCTCTTTTTTATATCTTTCTGTTATATTTGACTCCTGATTTTTCCCAGGAGAACCCAAAATGTGAGAGCATTAAAACTTCGTCTTAAGTCTCGTAAGATCGTATTTTCCTGGCTAGAAAAAAAAACTGCAACCAGGGGGCAATCAGTCAGCAGATGTTTTCATTTCCTACTCGGGCATCGGCAGCCGCAGAAAAACGTAAGGAAAAAAACAATAAAGTTAAGGCTGGAAAATCAGCCAAAGGTACTCAAGGCGCGCAGATGTTTGGCACAGTTTCGTGTGGCAAATTGCGCACAGTGGGCCCAGCGAAACGACGCCCGCCACCCCCACGGGGCAACTACTATGTAAAGGATGGGGGAACGAGGGAACGGGGACGGGGACTCCTTCCTGATGGAATCAAATATTGTGCAAACTACAAGGGGCATCGAGCGAACGTTCAACGGGATGCCTGCCGAATGTAAGTCAGACGACTCAGCTCCGCATTTGTATCTGCATCTCAGAGCTATGGAGTTTTTGGAAGCTGAAGTCTGAAGACTGAAGACTGCAGGCCGAGGAGCTCTGAGCTGGCAAGCAGACTGAAGACTGAAGACTGAAGACCGAAGCTTGTGTCATGCGCCTGGCACACGGCCTGTAACTAAATCACACTAATCAAGCCTCAAGTGCTGCTCTTTGAGTGCACTCGAAAAACATTTAACTGCCGAACAGAAAAAGCCATTAAAATAAGCACGGTGAGTGTTTTTGGGAGCCTGACTATGTCCTGAAGATGGGAAAGTTGTTCGTCAAGGCTTAAATACTTTATTTAGGGGGATTTTTAATAGCTTTATCGGGAGTTTTATGCTGAAATAAGTTTAAATTGAAAGGCTTTTAAATTTTATAATTATAAACAAAAGAAAATTGTTTGATATTTAAAGGAAATATAATTAAAAAGAAATCTATGATGAAATTACAAAGATTGCGACAGGATTCTGTTGGGAATTTAATGAATGCTGGAAGGTTCCTTTCTTCCCTGATCTTTAAACAGTTTGCTAGTTATTTAAATATATTTAAAAGACTTTAAGTACCTACATTAATTTCAGTAAAAACATCTTATTTCTTGAAGTTTTTTAAAGGTATTTTTCTTATATTAAAAACTATATTTTTCTTGATGATTTTATACCTAAAACTTAGCTACATTTTAAGCCTTTCCCTCTTTAATTTTCCTTAATTCTTCAAGTGCAATTTAGTTCGTTTTTTAAGCTCTGCTCGTGCCACATTTTTTTTGTGTTCGTTGCCTTCGTCGCCTCCGACGCACTCGACGAGCATTGGAAATTGGCAAATCAAAGCAATTGATACATTAAATTACAATGCCAACGATTTGTACACGACTCCACGCCTCGTCTTCAGCGTCACCCGGAGATTGGAGGCATCATCAGAGACCACAGAGATCCCGACTAAAAACTGAGACGAAGACTCAAAGCCTCAACCATCCACGCACGCTACAAATTTATCGCCATGTCAGAGCCAGAGCTGGAGCTGGTGTCATCGTCAACGCTGCCAAAATGCCAAACTGCCAGACAGGAGACTGAGTCGCGATCGGAAAATATAGACAAGTTTTTTTGGTATTTTTTTTGGGCTATGCGATACCCAGCTACTAGCGGCTCTTTATGGGCTGTCATAAGTCTAAAATAGCTTAATTGCCTTTAATCAATTTTAACCCACGGCTTCAAACACGAAGGAGAAGCAATTTGTGGATGACATTTGAGGTTTTTCAGGTTTAAAATTAAGTTTAGTATTTAAATAGTATTTTTTAAAATATAAATAAAAAGTTTAAATATTTTTTAACATTTAATTCTGGCTTAAATCAAGATATTCCCTAAATAGTAATAAATACCCCTTGAAGACACACCATTCTACCCCCATTACCATAAGCCTAAGCCATGGCTGAGGATGCTGGGATGCTAATGCGGATGAGGATGTCCCCGTTGTCTCCTCTGATCTTCTCCAACCAAAACTGGCATCCCAATCTCCTGTAAGCTCTCTCTCTCTCTGACTGGGTGCGTGGGCCTAAATTATGTTGGAAATGTCATCGTAAGATTCAACACGACAACAAGGGATGACATAAATTTCCACCAACATGTTGTGGACGCCACACTCTCGTCGAAAATGGCTTGCAGCCCGAGACAAAAGCGGGCAAAAATCGAAAAACAAAAAAAAATCAGAGAGGAGGAGAAACCAAAACTGGAGTATGCGAAACATAGAGGAGCTCCAGCTCCAACTCCAACTCCACATCCAGGCAACACATCATTGCTCTATCAGTTGAGATCTCGGCGAGATTGCGGCCAGAGTTGGATGCTTGGATTGGATACTTTTCGCAGACTTGGAGGCTGGCTGGCAGGCAGGCTCTTGGCTTGAATCGCAGGCCAGGCCAAAAACAACACAGGCCCCCACCACAATATGATGATGACAATGAGCCAGGTTCCAAGGAGGAGAAGCTACAGTAAAGCAGAGAGGGGGAGTAGCTAGGCATATGCATATGGGGTAGAGAGAGAGAGTGGTTTCAGGACTTTAAGGAGATGTTTAAAGATTAAATATATAAGATATATACAATTATATATAAGAATAAAAAATATAATAAAAATTATAAACGTTTTGTTAAGTTTTAAGGAGTCGCTTTAACTAATTTTTTTATTCTTCATGTCACAGACATTTCATTAGAGTTTTACTACAAGTTTTCATAGTTCCTATCCCCTACTATATTTCCTATATATTTTCTTCTATGTTATCTTCTATATTTTCTTCTATATTTCCTTATATTTTAATCCTTTTTAAATACTCTCTGAACCCCCCACTTATCATTATCCATAGGATCCATAGGATAGCGCTCAGCCAAAGACAACAAAGTAAAAACGGATCAAAAGGCCCACAGAGCACAGAGTCTCCCCTCATCTCATCCCATACACTCGCATGCAGAGGCTGCAGTGTAATTTCTGGCTCAGATCCCCCTCTCTTTGGAAAAACCCCCTCTGTTGTGGCCACCAAAATCAAACACAACTTCAGCTGTGGCTGCAAAGGTGTTTTGCAATTTAACTGGCAAACGCGAGGCAGAAAACTCAACTTGAACATGGCAACGTCTTGGATGTGGATCTATCTTTTGGGCCAGGAAAAGGCAAGGAAAACCTGAGAGGGGGAAGCTAGAGGTACGAGGAGATCTCTCTGTGTGTGAGGGCAACGGGATCTTGGCTATAGCTGCACTTCACATGCCACATGGCAAAACATAAGTAGGCGCGTGGCATTCGTGTGTTGTTGTTACCATTATTGTTGTCGATTATTGTTGTTGTTGTTTGTTGTTTTTGTTGCTGTTGTTGTTGCAGCTAGACAACGTAAAATGACAATAAAATGCAGAGCCAGCAACAACAAAATCCAAATTGAATGCAAATGAAAGCCACAAACTATGCTAAATTCCTGAAATCGCATCGCATCGAATTGGCAATTTGTGCTTTCCTTTTTGTGTGTGCCTGCACTGTTCAAAAAAAGGGTGTGATAGTGGTTGGAAAAATATTGAAAAATATGGATTTAAATAGGAATATTTTAGAGAAAATAAATTATGGTATATTTAGGGAACTAATTTATAAGATATTCCGTCAAAACCTCTTTAAAGTATTGAAAATATTTATATTATTAAAAATATTCTAAGCTTTAAAATATACATATTTTTAAGTAATCGATAAATATCGATCTAAAGCCTTTCTTACTTTTTTTTTCTGTGTCCCCGCAGTGATCTCTTTTCCTCCTGATCTGCCCCGCTCTTTCCTTAGATGATTGCCCTGATCTGGCCACAAAAAAATAGGAAAAAAATAGAGGAGAATAGGAAATGGACTGCACATCGGAATCTTCTTCGCCCGATGCCTTTTCCTTGCAATTGGGTCGCACTTAAGAGTTCCATTTCTCCGATCTCCAGCCTCTTGTGGCTACATGGTCATTCTTTGGCCTGGCCTGCATATTGGGAAAAGGCAAACCGAAGGCCTAATGAACGTGGCCTGGTAAATGGTCGAGTTTTGCCTCGATTCTGCATGCCAAATGGATGCATGGAATGTAATATGCATTATCATAAGGATAAACTTTGGGATTAAGATTAGAATAAATATTGTTTAATATAAAGAATAAATCTTAATGGGATGGGTATAAAGTTTAATGTTTGGGAGTAATTTTAAGAGACTTTAGATAAAGAAATGTTATTAAAAAATCATAAAATATATTTATTTAGTCTATAATTTATAGAAAATGCAGAGTTTTTTATAGTATTTTAATACAAAATATATTCAACATCCAAATAAATATATTTATTACACAAATTTATTTATTGCACCTATAAATTCCCCATAAATAACATTATTCAGTTCGAAGTTCTTTCTCAGTAAAAAGTAACAATCATTGTCATTAAAAAGCTAATGCAATTCCATATCCCTATCAATAAATAACACATTAAATCCGTTTTACATCACAAAAGTTATATATAGATCACTTTTGAGTGACTCTGACATCCTCCTGTGTAGAATTTCCTCTTAAAAAACCCACTGAGTGACCCCTGTCCACCTAAACATTTTCCATTTCTCATTGTCATAGGGCTGGCAGTCGAGTACATTCTCTATGCTAATTTCTGAGTGTGTCTCGTCGCTGGTCAAGTTCCTGCATCCGTCTACAAACCGGCAACAGGGTCGCCCACATCCACTTCCAATCTATATAGAGTTCCCCCTCAGCGAACAGCTAAAACTCCCCCGACAAAAACAAAATATATATAGAAATAATAAAAACTCAATCCAATCAATTCGGTTTGCATTACATCAGCTGTGAGTTTTCGCACTTTACGCAAAATGATATAAATCATTTGTCGATGTCGCAAAAGCCCCATTAAAATGAGGCATTTCTACATAAATAAACTGGCAAGAAAAAAAATAAGCAAAAAGCCAAGCCGGAAAATAAATCCAATAGAAGCGATACAGACATTTATTTTGTTTTTTATTTTCTGCTTCCAGTGTTACAACAAACACTCATCATTGAAGCGGTCAGTACTGAGATACGCCTAGTTACGGATATTCCTATACTATATAGCATGCGGCGGCACCTAAAATAGCAAAACAAATTTAATTTAAATTACAGGCGTGGTCGCAATTGTGTGCATTCGCTGCAGTTCATAAAATATGCAATAATACACGGCGAGAAGCCCCCCGACAAAGTTTAGAGGTCGCCGCCTGCCTGCGACTTTCTAATTTATTTATGCGTCTCTCTAGAGTAGAGTTCTCCATATAATTTTGTGTCCGTTCCTAGGCTAGATTTACCCCATCCCCATCTCCATCGCCCGTGATGACCAGATAACAGATTGCGTCCATAAAGCAGTCGCTGCTGCTGCTGCTGCTGCTGCTGCTGCTGCTGGTTACCAGAGCTCTAGTGGCATTGATAGAGCAAAACTCCTAGGTTCTTCCCCTGGTTCGCAGGGGGGAGTTGCACCCAATTTCAACAATTGCCATTGCAGAATAGGAGGAGGTTGTGGAGGGAACTCCACCACGACCACCGCCGGGGAACACGCCCAAACGAGTCGCACAGCTGTGCAGACACTCGTATCAGCCCTGACTTGGCCGCCAGCCATCGTTATAGCCACCGCCGATCCGGCGATCCGGCGATCTGGTGATTCGCGATCCACGACCACAGCCTCAGAGCGAATTTTAATTCAATTTGCCTATTGTCGGTCAGTCGGAGAACTGAGAAAACTTAGCTTTAGCTTGCTTCTGGAGGGGTATTATTAGTTCACATAAAACTTTTAATTAAATGGAAGCCAAGCCAAAAGCAGACAGCAAATTGAAAATCGAAAACTGTAACATAAAGCCAGTAAATTGTTAACAACAAATATTTAAGTTTTATATTTTCAAAGACCTTTTTGAGGAATTGAAAATATATACAATTATAATTTTTACTGTGAAGTAAATATACATATGTAGTTTATTCAATAGAGAATAGAAAACATTAATCTAAAAGATATCAAATTAAAATTACCTAAAAAATAGTTCTTCCTCAAAGATCATACCATAATATTTTTATTGTTTAATATTAAGGAAATCTACAATTTTATTTATAGACTCCAAGACTTTCAAAACCTTTCTAAAACCAATAAAAAATGCAAATAAATTTATTTATTTAAATGGAAATGTATCAATCACAGCAAATACATTTAAACAATTGTCAAGCTAGACAAAACTCTTAACAACAATTAGTGAATTCAGGCAATAAATATTGACCAAGAATGTTAGGTTCAGAAAAATGATAATTAAATATTTCCACATATATTTTACAAGCAATAAATGTTATAGTTGTGGTAAACATGCAAATCGATTAAAGACACGGCAGGCATTAGAATACATTAACGCCCACGCTTCGTTAGGGTTTAACTCCATTACGAACATATGCTAAGAAGTTAATCGAAAAAAAAAATCATAAATTTAAAGCCTACAATGGAGGGTTTATATAAAGCCAGATCTATATTGAGGCGACCACGTGCAGATCACACTCGTATATCATCATATCTGCAGGCCCCGATCTCAACACATCGCAAGACAACCCACAAAAGGCGAAAACAAAACTTTATTTATCTTTTAATATACGTGTAGAGCTCTCCTTATTTATTTATTTTGTATTTTTGCTGCAAGTATGGTTTTTTGCTGTATTTTTTGATTAAATTGTAACAAGTGCCAACCCACATGGCGTTATTTTTCAGCCTTTTTGTCTGTGCAAAATTTCGTACAAATTTATTGCTAATATTTCATGTTATATGTCATGTTGCATAAATAGAAAAGCCACAGAGAGCGGCATTTGATATGGGTCCACCCCTTTAACCCCTATATAGTGGCTCCTCTATCAATATATTCCCCACTCCCCCCACTCTCCTTTTGTTAATTGCAAACTTTTGCTTTTAATAGTGGTAAGAGAGAGAGAGAGAGAGAGGTATCCATTCCGGAGAGCAATGAGAACATTGGGGAGAGCCGTACACCCAATGGAGTCCACACCCATACACGTGCAGGCTGGCGCTAACGGTAATCGACTGCGCAGTCAACGGCAGCTGCGACTGCGCAGGCAGGCAGCATCGACAGCCTGGCCAAAGCCCGACTTTTGGCTTACTAACAAAGCCGTTATGGGCAGTAGCCGCTTGGGCGGGTGCCCACACCAAAGGAAAACCACACCACAAGCCGCACACCACGCCAGCACACATACTAATGCAAGTGCACAGGGAAAAATCTAGGAGATTGAAGTAAAGTTTTGTTCTTTTATTCCCGGAAATACATTTTTTCATCTCTTATAATAATAAATATACCATTTCATAAGTTTAATCAAATATATTACAATTCCTTATTGCTAAATTCATATTTTATTCGATCTAGAAAACGTTTTGCTTCGTAACAAAACACAAATAAATGCAAAATTAAATATTTTCTTATATTAAAAACAATTTAAAGTTAAATTCGATAATTTTCGGTTAGTAAATGATTAAAAATATTATAATGTACGTTATTTTCTATTTTATTTTTAATTTTGATATTTTTCTTGGAGTTTTGCTTAGCATCTATGGTACATCTCCTGTCTTTTGTATTATTTTGGTACATCTCCTGTCTTTTGTATTATTTTTATAATTTTTGTAGGGTATACACCTATATATCCATATAAATACATATATATTTATAGTGCAGATCTAGCCGCACCACCATAAATGTGGCTCAATTGTAGCAAAGGCCGCCAGTCGCCAGTCTTTTGTCTTTAGCATTGAGCGTGACTCGTTTCTGGTGGCTCTTGGTGGCTGCTGGCTAAGCCAAGCTGAGACGCCTTTTTCTCCTATTTTTATTTTTTGTTGTATCTTTTTATTTGTATCTTTTTTTGCACGAGACTCCCGACGGCGACTGAGGCAGCGGCTGTGCTGCAGCAGCGACGCCACCACACCCTTGACTGGATTGCAAAAAAAAATTGAACAACAAAAAAATTACAGCAATAAAAAATAAAAGAAAAAAATAAGAAAGGAAGACTGGTTTGCAAAAACGAAGCTTGGAATACTCTAATCATAAAGAGAGTTAAGTAAAAAATGAAGGGTATTTAAGGGAAAATGGTTAAATTATTTATTATTATAGTTTCAAATTTAATTAACAGGAAAAGCCACAAAATTGTTGCATATTTTACGACCGAATAATATTAATCTATAGAATATTTGTTTTCATCTTTAGAAAATGGTTATTAATCCATAAAAAATTAATTCTTATTTATTTATTTAATTAAGAAATGCCCCAAATAAAATTTTATAATATTCCTATTATACAACCTTTGTTTTGAGGATACTTTGGGCTTGGAATGTAGGAAGAATCCTTTTGAATTCCTTAACAAAAATGCATTATAGTTAATCATTTTATTTATTGTTCTTCAAGCTCCATTTCTTAATTTTAATACCCTTTCAGAGTGTATTTCAAACCGAGATCGCCTTGGTCCATTCGCGTGGTTGATTTTGTGTTTTCCTCGGCAGCAGCCGCGCTGCTTGCCTTTGCCTTGCTTTTGCTCGATGCTCTGGCATTTGTTGCGGCGTCAATTTGCTTTTAGCCATTTCGCGCCGCAACCGCAGAGGCAGCACCGCCCTGGACCACCCCCTCTTGGAGCCCACACCTCTTCCCGGGCAGCTGCTCCTTTTGTAATTGTGCCTTTGCTATTTCTGATCAGCCTCGGACTCCGGCTGAGCCTTGTTTTTATTTTTATTTTGTTTTTCCGTTTGGCGGAGGGGTCTGTGGGCCATATCGCATTGGTCCGGTTTTGGGAATTCTTTTTTTTTGTCTATTTTAACAGATAGAAAATTAATCGAACTATTAAATATAGGTTTCTAGGGAGTTTATAACTCCCTTTAATATTTTATAATTGATTTCCTAAAGAGAACTTTACAAAACCTTTTCTATTTCTTTAATACCTTGTTTTAGCCTCAAAAAGGACCTCCTTTCTTTCAGTGTATTTCTGTTTCTGGGCTGATTTCGAGTTTCAAGTTGGATCCCCACCAGCATCCAGATGGCAGCTGCAGCGGGGCGTTAATGTGCCTCGGCTATTTTATTTATTCATGGCAAAGCGTCTAAGCTAGTAAATTGTATTGCTCTCGGACTCGCGAAACTCGGGCTTGTCAGTGGACACTACGGATGTGTGTGTGTGTGCCAGAGTGTGTGTGTATGAACCAAGAGTGTGCATAAAATGCATTCAGCGGCTGGGACAGCTTTTGCTTTTCTTTGGACCACAACAACGACGACATCAGATTGTCATTCTTGTTTTTGTGTTTGCTTCTTTTTTAATTGAAAGTCGTCGCCAGGCGTAGTTGATTATACCCTCTAGAGAGTTGCGGGTAGTCTCGTTTTATACAATTAACACAACGGGCAGGGACATGGGGATTTTTATGGATTTTTTTTATATTTCTTTTATATTTTTTTGATATTTTTTGATGGCCTCAAATTGATGTCAATTAAGTACGATTTTTTAGTTGAAATATTAATGAAAAGTGAAGGAGTTGGAGTAGGTTTTCATTGTAGAAATATAATATTCGGGTTTTATATTAAAGAAATTTAAATAACTTATAAAAATATTAATAAATATATTTTTCATAAGTAACTACCAAGGAAATGTATCTTAAATATTTATTTGTATTTATTTTGGGAATGTTTTGGAGATTTACCTTAAGTATTTATTCATTTTACGAATATATCCAAAATTAACATACAACTTGAGTCAAATTTTCAACAAGAAAACCTTTAAATTCTTTAAGAGTATAATAAAATAATTCTAGATCTTAAACATCACTAAATATAACATAAAATACTTGGGATTTTATACCATAACTAACATCACAATTTAAATATATTAAAAAGACAAAAGCACAACTCTTTCCAAACCTCTAAATGCTTTCACTTTTCCCCTCTTTTTAGATTCCAATCAATCAAAATATAAATACAAAAATCATTTCATTTTACAATCGAAAAAAAGCCACCACCACCTGCCAGGGTATTGGGCACTTCCAGTGGCTTTCAGGTCTCTTTTAGGTCTAGTTGCTCCCCTTCTGGCTTAGTTTTTTCTTGCTCTATTTACCCATGGCCATTAATTTGTTGCTCTAATATTTTGTGTGTGTAGAAATTGGCCTGGCTCTGTGGGGCAGCAGCTGTGGCTTCAGCTGGATTCACTTTTTAATGACTGCGTGGTCCAGCTTCAAGTCTGAGCTCACAGTCTCAGCTCCAGCTCCAGTTTCAGCTTCAGCTTCAGCTTGAGAGTCAACTTTAGCTCCAGATATCCTCCAAGCCAGCGTCCAGCCAACGATTGTTACACAATTGCGGATATGAATGAGTAATCCGTGGGCTTTGGCCTGATATATGTCCGTTATACATATTCAAGATAGGCTGACACCCAATGGAGAGTGAAGGAAGGACAGGCAGGCTGGCTGCACACGTGTCGTATACGTAACGCAAATTTGTTTGACGATTCTTATCGACCACGTGTTGTTGCCTTTAACTTGGCTTTATTTGTTTTGACTTCGTTTTTTTTTTTTGCTGCCGTTTAGTGTGTTTTCTGGTTATGTAATTGCCCAAGCCGAGCCACCGTCGACTCATTAAGCCAACTTAATTTCGTGCAAATTTTTAACAGCTTCATGCTGGGCTAAAGTACCCCCGGAGTCAGCCAGAAAATCAGACTCAGACGCAGACCCGGGCCATGTCAGGCCAATCACCCACGCGTCCGTCGACGGATGATTCATGGTGTCACGGTGTCAGTGGCTCTAGCTCTATCCATCTGAAGCCCAAGACCAAAGCCACAACCAAATCTAGCTGCCATCCAGCTCGAGAGGAAGCCTGCTTCTAAGCACAGAGAAAAATTCTAAAAAATTAAGTCTAACTTAAATTATTTGCTTAAATATAATTTAAAATATGTAGTAAGAAAAGCCTGCTATATTTAAGAGATTAAAAAAAATATATATATGCCTTAGTTTTTGTAAAAATGTTACTTAACCTTTGCAAGATTTATTATAAGCAGAAAATCGAAAAATATTAAATCTAACCTTTTAGGAAAAACATTCTAAGAATTTTAATTAAACTTATAAATATCTGAAATATTTTCAAACAAATTGCTAGCATAATTAAGATAATTTAAAAAATAATAAAGAGTGAGTTTTTGTACATGTAATTAGTTTAAATTTGTATTTAGTTTTAACAAGAGTTAGTAGCTTGTAAAAAATTCTACAAAATGTATCTAACATTCAAAAATCTCTTGAAAGACCTAGAAAAATTTATAATAATTATAATAAGGTTTTATGAAGTAAAATTATTCTTATTTCGTTTTTATACCCTTACAGGGTATTATAATTTCAGTCAATGCAATGCAGTGAAGGAGACATCTTCGACCCTATGAAGTATATATATTCTTGATCAGCATCAACAGCCTAGTCGATCTAGCAATGTCCGTCTGTCCGTCCGTCTGTCCATCCGTCTGTCTGTCCGTCAGTCCGATTATACGCAAACTAGTAACTTAGTTTTGAAGCTATCTGAATGAAACTTTGCAGTTAGTCTTCTATATGCTCTCACTCCTACATAAGTCGGAACGGGCCGGATCGGACGAATATATCGTATATCGTGTGACCATTTCCAATAACAACGAAAATATTGCGCTCTATTCCTCTCCTTCCCCTCGCCAACAAGCTGTAGTTCAATCGGCGGCCGCTTGATGGCGTTCCATCTTCTTACGACCCTTTTAAAATATTATATAAACTTATTTTTTTGTTAGGTAAATTCAAATTTGGCGGTTGAAGAGATATGTTTTAGATCACATATGAAGCTCTGATTTTTTAATATAAATTCAAATTTGGCGGTTGACTAGTTGGGTTTTTTAGATCATATATGAAATAAAGGTTTCTTTGCAAATTTTTGTTGTCAAAATATTTTTGTTGTTTTTGTTGTACAAAATCTTGTAGCTGTAGTTGTTGTTGTTGTAGGCACAAATTCAGACTTCAAGCTGGCCATTTTCAGTACAAATTCCTCCATTTCGGGATTTCAGATACCAGGCGCACAGAAGGCAGTAGCAAGCGAATGAACACTATTATAAACTGTTATACTTTAGCCGAGTTTCAAACCTTATCGGTGTGATACTAAGCGAAGACTCCAACCATTTATAACAGAAAGTTCGAAACTCGGCTAAACTGTTATATGGTTAAAAACTAGGCTAAAGTATAACAGTTTATAATAGTGTTCATTCGCTTGCTACTGCCTTCTGTGCGCCTGATACTTTAAATTCAGAAATTAACGAATTTGTACTGAAAATGCCGAGTCGGAGTCTGGATTTGTGCCCACAACAACAACAACCTCTCTTTTACAACAAAAACAACTCGTTTACAAGAACAATAAAAATAAATAATATGATTTTTTTAATTTGAATTCAAATTTTATACAAAATTTTGTAGCCGTAGTTGTTGTTGTAACTTTTTTGTTGTTGTTGTAAAAAATCTTGTAGCTCTGGTTGTTGTTGTTGTTGTAGGCACAAATTCAGACTTCAAGCTAGCCTTTTCAGTACAAATTCCTATTATTCGGGATTTCAGATACCAGGCGCTCAGAACGCAGTAGCAAGCGAATGAACACTATTTAAAACTGTTATACTTTAGCCTAGTTTCGAACCGTAGAACAGTTTAGCCGAGTTTCGAACTTTCTGTTATAAATGGTTGGAGTCTTCGCTCAGTAGCACACCAATAAGGTTTGAAAATCGGCTAAAGTATAACAGTTTATTCCAGTTTTCGGTCGCTTGCTACTGCCTTCTGTGCGCCTGGTATATCATGTTACATACATGGTCTAAAACACATCTCTGCAACCGCCAAATTTGAATTCAAATTCACGTTAACGTAAACGATACTTATTTTCTTTTATTTTTTTAAATAAGTTGTTGTGGTAAAGGAGATGTTGTTGTTGTTGTACGCACAAGTCCTGACTTCAATCTGTGCATTTTCGGAACAAATTCGTCAATTTCTGGATTTCAGGCGAACAGAAACAGCAAGCAGATGATTGGCGCCCAGCAGCAAGTGACTTGCGATCAGCTGTTTTCTATTAATGCAGCCTACTTGTAACGGTTCTTTGCCAATTTTAATAATGGCCGTCCTTTGTTTACATTTATATTGACCAATCAGAGAGCTTCTTTGCTTTCCTCTCATTCAGGCACCGTTACTTCATTAAGTAAAAGCTGCATTAGAGTTGCTCATCTAGCTATATTGCAATATTTGGTTAAAAACTCGGCAAAATAGCTAGAGGAGCAATTCAAAAAACATATTATTTATTTTTCTTTGTTTTTGTAATCGAACTGTTTTTGTAAATG
>VNJQ01002802.1:0-11628 GCA_008042515.1 Drosophila truncata | reverse complement strand
TTTATATAAACGTTGATGCACTACGGTCAGTACACTCAAGTGGCCCTTATGAAATCAGGCACGTGCCTGTTGGGGTTAGGTATTAGTAGTCGCGATAGAAAATATAGAAAAGAATACGAGAAAATAACCTACTGGCGTGCTGCCCGAATATTTGCTTGCATGCGTACTAAGTGGGTGAGGATTAAAGTTTTTAGTTTAGGAAAACTATCTACATGTGAGAATTGAGTACAAATCATTATAACTTGCACACAGTACTCTAAAGGGTTCATGCAGTTCAAATGAGGTTCTACAATGGCGCAAAACTAAGGGTATATGGGATCTAGTATTTCTACTCGGTACTTGGAAATTGAGCTGACCTAACAAGTCAGTACTTTCCACGTCGCCGTGAATAAGGTTATAAATAAAAGTAATAATTCTACGATTGGCTAAGGAGGCTAAGTTAATTAAGAGAAGTTTACTATGATAGGAGGGTAATCTCTGTTCAGCATCCCAGTTTAAGCCGCGTAAAGCGAAAAGAAAAAAGTTCTTTTGAACCTATTCAATGCGTTTGCTGTGGACCCCATACTGGGGGCTCCAAACGCAAGATCCATATTCTAAGATAGGACGAACTAATGAAATATATAATGTTTTAGTAACGTATGGGTCATCGAATTCTTTCGACCACCGTTTAATAAATCCAAACATATTCCTGGCTTTATTTAACATGCACGAAATATGATCGATAAAGTCAAGTTTGGGATCCAACTAAGTTAATTCTTTCCAAAGAGCAGCAGTTTAGCGTGTAAGTTGCAAGCTTGGGTACGACACGGAAAATGTCATTAGCTTGCATTTAGAGCCAGTTAAGTTTAGTAAGTTTACGCGGCACCAAGTTTGGAAGTTATCAAGATCTGTTTGTAAATCAGACTGGCAAGCGGCGTTCTTATATTGCACACAAAGCTTGACATAATCCGCGTACATAAGTACTCTACAGTTAGTTAGAACTTCGGGCAGATCGTCAATAAATAATGTAACATGGAGAAGAGAATGATTAACAGAATCAAATGCTTTGCTGAAGTAAGTATAAATTACATCTGTTTGAAGGTTATTATGGAAGCCCCTTATAGTGAAGGAAGTGAGATCCAAAAGGTTCGTGGTTCTTCGCTAAATAAATACATGCTGACATGGAGAAATTACTGATCTACAAAGGTGCTGCAAATGTGGAGTAATAATATTTTTTTGAAGAGTTTAGGGATGGCCGATAACTTAGAGATTTCCCTATAGTTGTTGGCCACCGATTTGTTACCTTTTTTGTGGAGAGGAATAACAAATGATACCTTCCAGATAAAGGGAAAACGTGAGGTTTCTAGGGATAAGGTAAAGAATTTCAGAAGGGGAGAGCACAGGGTGTCGGCACAATACCTAAGCATACACCCCGGTATTCCGTCGGGCCCCGTCAAATAAACTGGCTTAACACGATGAAGATCAATTAGAAGAGAGCTTCTTTTAAAGTTGGACTGAAAATTAGGTTTGATTTGGGCATGTTGTAAGAATATGACTGATGTAGGTCAGTGGTAACAGAGTAAGTTGTTTGAAAGAACTGGGCAAAAAGAATTGCCTGCCCAATTGCCTGATCATTATTTACGCTTGCATTTTTAAAAGACAGCGAGGAAGTATGCGTTAATGGCTTACGTTTAGTGTTAACAAAATTATAAAACTTTTTAGGATCCTCGGAAAATTGGACCCCACAACGAGTTTTTTTCAAATAGTTTTTGTAACACTGCGCGTTCAGTACGGGGAAGTTTGCCCGAGCCGATATATATTTAGAGAGGTCAGTGCGAGAACCGGTTTTTTTTAAATTTAGCGTACAGTCTAGACTTTACATTTTTTAGGCGACTCAATTCTTTAGTAAACCATGGAGGTTTATTCAAAATTGAGGGATAGTATAACGGAACACATTCAACAAAAAAAATGAATTCATGGCATTGTTAGTGCCATGTCAGTGCACATGTATAAATCAGACCAGTTAAAATCGTTAATAAAATTATTCAGCCTGTCGAAGTCCGACTTGCGAAAGCAGTAGACTTTTTTGGCTGGACGATCAGATATATTCTGTATATTAGAGCCAATGTCGAGTGTCACATCGAAAGTAGGATGATAAGGATCTTCATGTAGCGTCAGCGGTGCCACACGTGTTAAACTAACTGTCGTCGGATCAAAGACAAAACAAAGATCAAGCAAGCGTCCTAAGGAATTTCGTACATGGTTGACTTGAGACAGTGAAATGTCAAACAAGCCAGCAATAAAATCATGTTGTGTTGAAGATTGAAGTGTGTTAGAGGAGTTATTTAGAGACCAAATAGCCCCAGGGATATTAAAATCACCCAGGACTACTAAATGGTCCCTGTCAGAAAGTTTATTGGAAACCATCCGAATGGCGGAAAGGTGGTTCCAAAAAATAGGAAGTTCCGACAATGGGGGAATGTAGGAACATGTAATAAAAAAAAAGCTACCATTGAATAATAGCTTTACACAAAGGAATTGAACATTGTTACATTCCTCGAAAGTTAATAATTCAGAATTGAGAATACAGCTAACCGCTATGAGGACCCCACCTCCACGCCTGACAGGCCGATCTAGCCGCTAAATCGTGAACGCAGCTGGAAAAACTTCGGAGCTAAGGATCTCCGCCTTTAACCAGGTTTCTGCGAACACAATAACATGGGATGCGAGTGCAAGGCTTTCAGAATACAAGTTAGGCAGCTTACTGCGCATTCTGATAGATAACTAACAGGGAGGTAGTTAGTTTTTAGACAGATTGACAGTAGAGACAGTAGTCAGATCGGGCTTGGGAAGAGTTATTTCAACAGGCCGTTTCTTTTTCTTAGCTTCATATTCCTTTACGACTACATACTCAGAATTTGGTAGAGCATATCGTGCCAAAGAATTCATATTGGACATTTATTTTGAAAGATGAAATGTCCCTAGCGTAAGAAAATTTAAATTTTTCCACCTTTAAATTTAAATTTTTTTCTCTGATTTTGTCTCGTATAAAGGCAATGACATCTTCCGATGTTTGACCAGGGGAGAGCCGCGAAACAAATATATGTTTCGTAGGTGGGATTGCAATAAGAGCATTTGGCAAGACAGACTGAGTATCTGACATGCCGTTGTCGGCCGGTATTCCGGCCCTTATTCCCTGGGGGGTTAAGTAGGGCTATGGGGGGTCATAATTTGTTATCCCCTAGGGGATGAGGCGGATATTACCGGGAGAATATCAGCCCCACGGCACATTCGGATACCGAATCTTTTTTAGCACTCGATCTCAGAATTATGGGAGTTAATTTTGAGTTCGAGGGCTGTACCGGGGGAGGCTGCTGCTGAGAGCCCGCCGCAGGTTGCAGGGACACGTCAACCTGCTGCAGACCAGTTGCGGTTTTTTTGCGCCTTGGAGACTCATTTAATAGCGTAATTAGGGCTAGCTATTAAATTGCTTGTCAAGCGCTAAGAACATGTTATGAGTTTTATGAAAACTCGATAACACCTCCTTAAAACCGCCCTTGGTTGCCGCATGAAAGTTGACATTTCCCTTTCAATGGCGCAACAGGCTTTGCAACAGTAACACAAGCCGATATTTTTCCTCACATCATCAACCGTCCGGCCGGCAACCCCAATGCACTTTGAGTGGAAAATGTTGTCGCACAACCAGCAGATGATGGTGAGATCGCTGGAAGAAATTACATTCTTACAGGTTTTAGCAACGCAGACGATATCGGAAGACATTATAAAGTCTTACCACTTTACTTGTTACGTTAATAAGAGGGATCGGAAAATAAGATAAAAGTGCAGCTGCACAGCAAGAGTTGGAGAGCGTGAGAGTGGGAGAGCTTGAGAGCAGGAGAGCGTGGGAGTAAGCAAGCTTAGAGATGTTTAGCTGTCGCGACGGCGCAATAACGGCTAAACGGGAGAGGCACAAAAAGAAATGCAAAAATGCAAGAAAAATAAACAGAAGCACAGTTAAAATTGTGAAAATAAAAGAGATTAAATGCACAAATAAATATAGCTGCATGCACACGCGAAGTAAACGGGAACTGTAAAGATCACAATGTAGAAGTTTGAAATTAAACCCCGATGGTTTTAAGCAAAGTTATTACACAAAAACGAAAGCGCAAGAAAAAAAACTCGACCGTTCACTTGGAAGGAGAATGAGATATATGACTACTCAGGTATTGCCAACTGGTCTGATTTGAAGTAATGCTGCCGTTTTCAGACTCACCTGAGGTCACTGCATCTGAGATCACAGTTAAGTCAATAACTATCTCGGATTCAGAGTTAGCTAAGGCGTTGGGAATATCTTGGTTGCCTCGCAAAGATGTCTTCAAGTTCAAGATTGACAATTCGGTCATGGGTATCCGAGCGACAAAACCGAACATTTTATCGGTAACATCCAAGCTGTTTGACCCCCTCGGCTTATTAATTCCCATTGCAATTAAAGAAAATTTCCTATTGCAGGAACTTTGCCTTAATAAATTATACTGGGATGAGTCAATTCCTTTACATTTGGAAACAGCATGGTATATGCTGAAAGGCACCTTGTCTTAATTAGACGAGAAAGCTATTCCTCGGCTTGTGCATACCGATCCGATGTCACCGGTGCATTTACATGCCTTTGCCGACGCATCCATGAGAGCCTATGGAGTTTGCGTCTTGCGTTTCATATCAAATCTGCTGAAGGTTATAAATTGTCGTTGTTGGCTTCAAGGTCAAAAGTAGCGCCGCTTAAGACCAAAACGCTCCCAAGGCTTGAGTTATGTGCCGCTCACCTTCAGGCAGATCTTTGCCAGAGAATCAAACCCTTAGTAAAAGTTCCTATTAAACGAATAGTGTACTGGTCGGATTCGGAAGTAACTCTACATTGGATCCGATCTCATCCATCATCGTTGTCGACATTCGTTTCGAACAGGGTTGCGGAAATTTAAGAATGGTCAGGAGAAGCTACATGGCGGCAACAAAGCAGAACCCAGCAGATATAATTTCTATCGGTTGTGACGTTGAAAAAATTTGGCTGTCAATCTGGTTTATCGGACCACCGTCTGAAGAACGAAGAGGAGAATTAGCCAAAAATGCGTATTTCGAGCTGGATGAGGAAGTCTTGCATCAGGAACCAAGGAAGACTGCTGTCGGACTGACCGCTGCTGTACAAACTTTCGATTTGCTAGACGCTATCGAGGGATTCTCGTCACACCTTAAGCTGCTTAGAGTGTTTGCTTATATGTTCCGCTTTAAAAGAAAATGCAAAGACAAGATTATAGTTTTCGAAAAAAATTTGTCACTGAATATAATGAAGCATTTAATAAGATTTTCGAAATAATTCAGAAGCACGGGTATCAAGTAGAAATTGAAAAAATTCATAAAGGCTAAAAGGCCATTCATCCATGAAGACACGGGCACTTGGTGCAACTTTTCGTTGTTGCGAGTTGGGGGCGACTATCAAACGTTCCTATATCATTTGATGCTAAGTTTCCCTTGCTGTTAACGAAACGCTCCCAATTTGTGCAGAGCTACGTCCGGCATCTGCACCATACAAATTTTCATGTCGGTCAGCGATTACTAGTGATCATCCTACGACAGCCTATTTGTACCATAAACGCTCAAGAACTCTGCAGTCAGACAGTTCGATCGTGTGTGCATTGTTTTAAATGCAAGCCCCGACTCATGGCTCTAATTATGGGAAATCTTCCGTGCTCTCGGCCCATTTGCAATATGTGGCTTTGGTTTTTGTGGCCCTGGTTATACGACATTGAAAATTCGAGGAAGGCCCCCATAAAAGTCCTACGTTGCTTATTGGATTCACTTGGAAATTAATTCAGATCTTAGTCCTGACTCCTTTTTATTGGCTTTTCAAATGTTTATTGGCCGCCGAGCATGTCCCCAGTTCATTGCGACAACATGACGAACTTCGTCGCAGCGAGTCGCCACTTCCAGGCTTTGCGAAATGCTCGAGAAGCAGGCGGACGCGATTCTCGAATTCGCATTAAAAAGCTGCTTAAGGAAATGGCGGCTTGTCTCGACAGTCAGGTAAACGTTCTGGTTGACCTTAAAGGCCTCTTAACTATTCTCATTGAATTGTAGACCTTAAAGGCCTCAAAAACATTCTCACTCACTTGTAGCCCATAAAGGCCTCTAAGCCGTTCTTAGTACCTTGTAGATCTTTAAGGCCTCTAAACCGTTCTCACTGATTCTAGACCGTAAAGGCCTTTAACCCATTCTCACTGATTGTAGACCTTAAAGGCCTCTTAACCATTCTCACTGATTGTAGACCTTAAAGACCTTTAAACCGTTTCCCCTGCTTGTAGACCTTAAAGGACTCTAAGGCGTTCTTACTGATTGTAACCTTAAAGGCCTCTATCCCATTCTCACTGATTGTAGGCCTTAAAGGCCTCTGAACCATTCTCTTGTAGCCAGCTCAACGACAGGACGACAACGAAGCCGAGCGGAAGCCACGCCACCACGAGAACCCAGGAGCGAATCTAGTTGTATAGTAACCTATGAACATGAATAAAGCCTAGTTTATCGATTACTGTTTCATTTTCTGTGTCTTATCCTCTGGGACCGATTCGGAATTTCTTCCACCCACTCTGCCTGATGACATATATATTTCTGAGACGAACTCTGGTCATCCCTGAGCCGCCCGAGCACTGGCGAATCTTCACAATACTATAACAAACAACTTTTTAATGTAGATGCCATGACGGCATGACAGGGCATGGACACTAGGACGGACTTATTTTGTATGAAATTTTTAAGGCCATACTCTCACCCTGTAATAAAATGACTTTTGGTTCCCGTAATACATAACAGAAAGAAAAAGTTAAAAAATGGGTTTTAGGCGGTGCGCAATGGCTTTAAAGTTTATTGCGCATATTTTATGTTTATCTAGATGCCGTAGACTTGATTTTATACTTTGACAGTACCCCAAAAATTACCCATGTTTTGAACTTTGGTGAACTTCTCTCACAGCTCTGGGGTAGTTCATAAAATTCCCGAAGGCTGAATATTTAAAAAAATTCATATTGTGGAAATATGAATTAATTTTTAAAGATATTAATGCAAAATCTATAAAAATTATTTGGAGTAAAATCCTTTATCTACCATTAAAACTGTGAACGCCACAAAATTTGCCAATTTGTGGGCAAAAAGTCGACAACATTTTTTGCAATAGAAAAAAAGAAATATGCAATTCATTTAAAAAAATATATATACTTTATTTATTCAAAAATTCGTCTTGTACCTCTAAAATACCTTTCAGCAAATACAATTTTCTCTTTTAGTCTACAAATAACGAGTACGAATACAATTATTATTCAAATTAATTTGAATGTGTTTTTTTAAGCAATTTGGATAAAGTTTTGTGTGGTGTTCAACGTATTGAAGGATGCATTCCGATTGTTCTTGATCAAATGCAAGACGATTCACGTTTCCGGTAAAGCTCCCCTGGTCGGCATCTATTCTTCTTTAGGGCAAAGAATTTCTCACGAAGGCGCAATATTTGGGATCTTACGTGCTGAATTGGTCTAACACAAATGTGCTGATCTGACCAAGTAGCAACCAAATTTTGCGAGATGCCGTGAACGCTATCCTTCAGGGTTCGGCTTAACACCCTTGTTTCATAAAACAGGGCAGACAGCACGGACCTCTTGCTGGGGAAAGACGGACCTCTTGCTGGGGAAAGACGTACCTTTGCCAGAATCTGGGCTAAGCTTGCCGATTAGGAAAATGCTTTCGTTAGCCATAATTTATTTAAAAGTAGTTCGAAATCTGACAAGAAACGGAATGGAGTAAAGTAAATTCTTCTTTTTACACGTAATTTTTAGCGAAAGTTTAGGGCCATTGCGCACCGTCTAAACGTTGGAATAAAATTTTTCTGTTTTCGGCTAAATTTATTGGACACTGAAACCTACCATTTAAGATGCTGAGCTCAGTTGACCTTAAAAAAGTCCACCCTAATGGACACGCATTGCGCCGTACGGCCGTAAAGCAATGCTTCGTACATTGGAAGGTCGCTCAGCCCGTACTTTTCTTTCTTCCCCTCTCAAGGGATCTCAGCGTCTTCATCAGCTTTGCCATGAACTCAGCCGCAGCATGCCAGATTTTCGGAATGTCAGCATAAGCGACACCAGCGTGACCGTTGTGAAATCACAGCCACAGCCTCCAAACCGGCGACATTTGAAGAAGACGTGTTCCGCGTTTTCGGTTATACCGGATCCACACTCCAGACAGCCGCCGTCCTTCTCATGACCAAACCTTTTGGGAAAGCTGCGGAAACAACAATGCCCGCTCAGCACCTGGGTCCGGTAGAAGTTGACATGCTCGTGACATCTCTCCATTCGGGCCTCGATGACGGGGATTAGCCTGCCAGCTTGTGTAGCTCCTCCTTCTGGCGGCATTCAACTCTGAAAGCACCATCGGGTCCTTGGTGCCCGCGAAGCGCGTAACGCATGTCCGTCTAGCTCTCTCAGCGGCACCAGGCTAGCTAAGAAAAGCACGGCGTCATTCAAAATCGTTCGGTACCACTCGGATAGCGCACAGTCTATATGTCGACTCGATACCACGCACGTATGATTTCGTCTCGACCGCCTTAGCTCACACCGGCGCAGCGCACCTGGGAGGTTAAGACGCTTGCCAGCAGGTTTCTAGTAACGTGCTTGGGCCCTCTGATGCTCGGCAGCTTCCACAGAGCTCCCAAAGTCCCGCTGGCCTTTTTTTGGCGTAACCAAGGTGAATGAGAGGAGCGTGTTAAGGAGAACCCCAAGGTATTTTAAACACCTCTGCGACTTTATCACGGCTCCACCGACGTTGACTTCCGCCGTTTCCACAGATTTCCGGCTCGAAACAAGGAAAGCCACGTTTCTACATAGCTACGTATGTAGTTATAGCCACGATGGTGGTGTCGCTGGGCATTGGGAGCCGCAGGACACCATTGTACATGATGTTCCAGAGTAGGGGTCCCAGCACGGAGCCTTGAGGGACGCCGTCTGAGAATTCGTATACTGCATAACCCATGTCCGTATCAACGGTAAACACCCTCTGGCTGAAATAGCTTCTCATCTCTAGCAAGTTCCCAGGGATGTTCAGAGCAGCTAGAGCAACTTATATCTAGCCTGACCACTAGACAGAAAAACCCGCTATAGGCTCTCCTGCTATCTCTTTCGCCGTCTCAATTGCGTCCAGCGTTGACATCCCCTTCTAAAAGCCGAATTGGCTTGGAGGGAGACCCCCGCCCTCCACAATAGCTGCATTTAGCTTTGCTGCTATCATGTGTTCGAACACCTTGCCAGTGGTGTAAGACAGTTAGGCCTGAAGGAGGATGGCTCCCCTGGCGGCTTACTCGGGAAAGGTCCCCTCCGCTAAGCACTTGGAATACAGCGTTGCGTACTCCTTCGGGTTTAGTGCAATGGCCAGTTTCAGTGCCCTATTGGGCCCTGCGTCCGGGCTACCTGTCCTGATCACCTCCTCTTCCGAGTGGTGGCGCTCCACATTCGGCTGCATGGTCACCGGTCGCTGGTTAATATTTAATATATTTATTTATTTGTTGGAGCAGCAATGGTGCTCCAATGATCAAATTGAATCTGGTTTTACATTATTCCTTTCGGTCTAATTAAGACTAAGTCTCGTAGCTGCGCTGCTCGCAGGCGGTGGCAGAGAGACGGCTATCTATGTACTTATGAATATAAACATATGCCCTCTCCTATGTGAGGAGCGCGAGGGGTATGCACATGCGGTCCGTTCATGTTGCAATTATGCCGACGCCAACACTTTCTGTGTGTGGCCTGAGCCATAGCGATCGGTTCATATTTCGGCCACTTAGGGCTTATGACCGTGACCTTGAATTATCTAAACACTGCAACAAATTGTTACAGTGTGTACCCTTTAAGTTTTGTTGGCACAGTGGGTATTCAAAATTAGTGCATACTACAACTCTGTCACTGAGGTCACTGAGGTAACTCACCCTATAGGGTTCGCTTAGGATAGGAACATCCGCCGTTACCTTACGCACAGTCTGCAGTCAGCTGCCGGGTCGATGGTTGGTCACAGGCTCCTTGCTGCATACTGCTGCTATGTGCCCTGCCGGATGGCTATGTACCCGAGCTCTAGGCACCTGAAATAGCGAGAGGGACCCTCACGCTTCCTCTCTCTGCATCTCGTCGAACTTATGCGGATTTCGCCACGCTTCCCCGCCTCTTTAGCCATCGACTGGGCATAGGCTCCGGACTTTAACCGCTCCCTCACTGAGCTGGTACTGTTTCGTTAAGGCGTAACGAATCTTGCTCTCAGTCGAGATGACATCCAGGTTCCAAACTTCTCACTACCGCCGCATCGCCAATGACCCGAGATGCTATCCCTCATGGACTCGGCCCTCTCTTCGCTGCCTTTGGCTACCTCCAAGAGCAGGTTACCCCTGGCCGTTAGGCGCACTTTGTTGACTGCCCCTCCGCTGTCCTTTAGCTGGCTGGCGTGGCCAGCGCAAGGACCTACGATTTTTCACCACTTTAGGACGCGGTCTGCGCGGCCTTTTTTTGTTGACTACCATGCTCCATGAGTTTTCGGTAGTCCCAGGATCGAACTCGGCAGGCCCGGGGCCGCTCTGAGGAAGCTGGCCGACCTTTTTTGGCAGCGCTCCTTGGCGCAGCTGGGACCGTGGGCTGGATTGCTTGCGGTCGCGTCTGCCTGGATGACGGTATTCCTGTCTGAGCTGACCGGTCCTTCTTCGGCACTTTTGCCGTCTGCTGCCCCTTGTTCACCACAGGCTTCCTCTCCGGAGCTTCCGGTTTCTCGTTAGTCACGGTAGGCTGCTGTTGGCGTCACGGTTGTAGTCACGGTTGGCGGACTTAAGTCTTTGCATCTGGGCAATCATCGCCTTCATATACAGATTAATGTGACGCACCTGCCAAAGATTTCGGCTCCGCAGCGGACTCAACGGTATTTGCTAGCTGAGCGGCTGCCGTTATCTCAGCGGCCGATTTGGCTACCGAATCTTTTCCCGTTCCTGATCTCAGAACCATTGGATTTAGTGCTGGGACCAGGAGCTGTGGCGCGGGAGTGTGGCAGGAAATAGGTTGCTCTTGTCGTTGAATAGCTTCAATCTTTTAAGCTGAACAACTAGCGCGGAGAACAGGTAATTCGCTTTGCTCACTGCGTGAGCTATGCGACCTGTCACCTCAATGTATTTTACGTGTACTACCGCATCACAAAGCCCGCAATTGAGACTCGGTTGGTCAGCCAAAACATTTTTTGGCAGTTCTTCATAACACAAACAATATTAGAGAAAATGTATACAAACCCATGAACCACTGCACAGTGGTCGGGCCCATAGGCCTAAAATAAAAACTCAATTTCCATTTTAAACTTTACGAAAAGTAAAAAATTACCGCTCAAATGTCCAAACTTTTTTGTGGCTTACCAAATTATCGGATAAATCTAAAGGTACTTTCAACGGTAAACACCCTCTGGCTGAAATAGCTTCTCATCTCTAGCAAGTTCCCAGGGATGTTCAGAGCAGCTAGAGCAACTTATATCTAGCGTGACCACTAGACAGAAAAACCCGCTATAGGCTCTCCTGCTATCTCTTTCGCCGTCTCAATTGCGTCCAGC